>VUQG01004451.1:20131-34863 GCA_015106755.1 Etia nguti
TGGGAGTCTTACAGTGAGTATGATATCATCCCTCTTATGAAAAATGCCTCCACGAACGCCACACACACACACACACACGAACACCCCACACACACACACACACACACACACTCACAGCATGCCTTAAATAACTTTTAATCAAATTTCAGGGTGCAGGTTTCGAGGCTACTTTTACTGATGTTCATAATCCAAGCACACAGGAAGGTGATGTGTCATGTGCTTCACTCCTCAATGCACTAGACTAATATGTACAAAGTAAGAGGTTAGCACCCTCTTATGGAAAATGTGAAGCAACAATTAATATTATTAAGCAATAAGCCAACTCACATCACTGTCACGTGTAGTCAGATTGTTTAAAGAAAAACAAAAAAATCAGTCGTCTTTTTGAAAACACAGGCGAGTGTAAAGAAAAAAGATCTGATCATAAAAAATTAAAGAAATAATTTTTTTCATCACTATGTTTTATTTTTGCTTTAGCCTTAGAAACATCATTTCACATTCTTGAAACACCCTCACTCCTAAAGTAATCATACTGGCGGCACAACGCTCCTCTATATGTTACGTACAGTACTCGTGTGTCTCGCTCACAGTGCTAGTCTATCTATGCAGTTGCTTCTAGCTTCAGGCTAGCCCGACTGTGTGCGTTTCTTTTTACACTCACTTGCACAGAGCAAATGCCTTTAATAACCATTTAGCTGCTAAGGCACGCTCCTCTGTCCTCCATTCACAGCCTTAGCCGCTAATTACCTTCCCCAAGTAATGGCCATTTCTGTATTCCCTCAGTTCTTTCCTTTTATTTTTTGTACAATCAGCCAGCTGTCTTGACTGGTAGGAACTGGTGGTCTACACGGACATGAAATGAATGTCCAAAAATCAAATCGTGTCAGCCAGTTGCCTATCTTGATAGCTTTTTTTTTCTTATTTGTTTTATTTTATTTTTTGGCCATCATCCCAGCATAGAAAAACCCAGATACCCAATTACCAGCCCTTCTCTTGCCAACCTTGCATATTACTCTGAACAAACACAGCATATCGACACAAAAAATGAGAACTTCAGCAGGATAGTTATAAAAATAAGTATGTCAATGGTGCTGCAGGCTGTTTATTAATGATACCTAACATACTGTCAAAAAACAAAGCCCTAGAATTTAATTGACCAAAGAAGCATGCCAACCCAAGCCTGATGTTCTAATTAGAAAATAAGAAGGGCCTCAGCATGAATATCGAGATTGTGTCCCACAGGAGTGTGGACTCAGGTGTGGTCAAAGGATGTTCCTGGCAACTAATTTACTAGTCTTTTAATTTGGAGGGGGGTGGCGGGAGAGGGATCAGACTAGTTGAATAGCCTAAAAGTAAGAAATCATTCAACAGCAAACAATCTCATTAAGAACTAGAGCACAACTCTTTATGAATTCTCAGCAGATATTAGCCATTTGCAAAGTACTGTCACTGGCATTCACAGCAGCTGATAAATGAATGTTTAAAAAGTAAAGAAGAGACGGGAGATACACCTCAATTATGTTATTGAGTCCTGACATTGTGTAGAGTTTCCATCAGAGGGCAGTCTGCAACTAGGAGTTTGGAAGGTTAAAAAACAAACAAAAACAAACAGCTGATCCAAGCAAAGCGTAAACAAGTAATCCATTGCACTGGCATGTTAGTACCGACTCAAACAACTACACATAACAAACGTTACTGAAATCTGTTAGTGTGTCTCAACGAAAAACAAAACTATATGAGCGATATATCAGCGTTTTAAAATCATAAAATATTCGCATTTGACTTAAAAATCCTATATCACTCGAGCTCCATGTACAAAGTTAAACAAACTGGCAACCCAAACATTTACAGTCTTTAATAAAAAATACTTTAAATGTCACTAAGAATATAATGTACACATTATCATATTAGATAATGTGTACATAAGTAATATCTTAGCCGGGCAGTGCTAGCAGCAGCTAGGTTAACGTCTGCACAGGAAGAAATGTGGTTACGCATCCCTTGGGTCAACTGGTCATTTCTCTTTAAACCCATGCAGCAGACACTTTTCATTTTCTACATCCAAGTACTGCAGAACTGTGTTGATTAGCATGACTAATACACGTTTACCTGAATCAGATGTTTAATGAAATGTGGTCAGTAATTAGTGCCAATATTTTGATTTATCTTGTTTCTGTTGTCATTTATTCACCCTTGTGGTGCAAAAGAAACAAATATATCATTATTGGAAAAAGCTTTTCAGCTTTTTATTCATGTCTATCTCTGAACATTTAACCAGTGTGCAAAATTGATGTGTGACCCCCCCCAAAAAGCAGTTGCTCTCATCAGTTTTTTGTCACTTCATTTGCTAAAAGGCAAATTTCTATGTTTGGTTGATGAATGCATTCCAAACAGGACAGAAATACCAATGAAGAGCAAGACGCAGTTATAGTGTTTTACAAGAGTGGTGGACCATCTAAACTAAATCAATTATTACAACCACTAACATCATTGGAAAAAAGAAACACACACTCTGACCTTTAGGGGAAAAGAGCAGAAGCACCATTTCATGCAGCAAATGCCATATATTTGGAGTGTGGCCATTACTGAAGGTACAAATTAAAGTCATGTCAGGTATTTGTGGTGTACCACCTCACTTAATCCTTGCTACAGGTGATTTTTCACCAGGCTTACTGAGCCTACTGCCATTACACACTGGCACAAACAGAAAATACTAAGTGGGCTAGGGCTGTGCCACATCATCTCGTCTATGATAATCCTGATATAAATGTATTGTTGCCATGGCAATGCCATGCATTCCCGCTGCCTTGCATGCGCAACAATGACAAGCCCAGGCATGTCTGACAGCAAGACCTTCTGATGACAATTTCGCACCTATAAAGGAAGCCCCTTCAACAACCTCGCACAAAAATGCAGTAGTTTTGAAATTATGCAAGAAAATTGTTCCCACTAAAGCTGGAAAACAAACTCGTTTCACCGCTTGAAGCAAAAAGCACACCGTCGAGCACGACCAGGCTATGAAGGAGAAGACACTAGCAGCTGGTGATGTGTGACCCAAAAGTAAACAAATGAGTCAACCAAGCAACACTTGCTGCACTCGCTAGTTGCATTCCATATGACAGGAAGAGCAAACGGTGGATGGAAATTACTGATGTGAAAAGCAGAGCTCTAAGCAGCAAAGCTCGACCCAAGATAAAACATCACACGTAGAAAATATTTCTCCGTTTTATTATGTGACAATACTGTACGAGAGCTACAGAGTTTAGTTTAACAATAAAGTAACTCAAGTGTTAAGTAGTCATGTTGTATTTACATGTACTTAAGATTTCCGGGGAAAACATCACTTAGGCTACTTTTGTGCTTACATGTGACTTGAGCTGTGTCACTGGATATAATATGCTGTGTCACTACCACCACACTCTAATGCTGCTGCAGGAACCTCTTCTCACTAGATTCACACTTCAAACTAGGAAGTGTGTCATCAAGTAATAAGATGGAGAATGCCCTGCACTTGCTTACATTTAAAAATGCTGCTACTGAATGCAAGCAACAATTAAGCCTTGTTCTTTATTTCTTTCTTAATCAGAAATATGGCGATATAATTTTGAGGCTATAATGCCCACCGCTAAAGTGGACCAATGCCAAAAACCCTGTATGTGGCATAATGTTGCATCATCATCTAATTAAAGAACCAAAGCTGTCTATTATGATCACAGTTAAGACAGAAGCAAAATGTGATCAGGGGTTTCTGTTTTTGTAGGCTGCACAGAAAACAATGTCATATCTGAAGTGACCAGAAGTCCTAAAACAGGCTCCACACAGCTTGTGGAAGGCGAAAGAGCAATCACGCTTGGATAGTCAAAGCAGGCATTCTTTTCACTGCCTTTACTCGACAACTGGGTGAGACGAGGGCCACAATCAGGAGTGACATGAATACCAAACAAACTTGACTCCAAAGTAGCCACAGTTTGTTTTTGTTTTGTTTTTTTATTTGCACAATTTTCTTGCCTAAAACCACAAGAGTCTAGGTTCACAACTGGAGCGCCGAGGACAAAATATTCCATCAGTATATTCATTTTCAGAGCCACGATGCACTCCACCGGCAGAGGGGCCGAGTTAGTTATTTGCAAGGTGGTGTTTTTGGAACTTGGAACCTGTAAATACGATTTTACCGAGTGCTCCTCCCTTCCTGAGCTCTTCCAGTAAAGTGCCCTCCATCAAATCACATAACCCCTATTTCCCATCGGAGCTGCTTGATGGCCTACAGAGGGCTATGTTTGCGCCAGGGTGTGGATGTGTACAGCTGAATGAGAAGCAATGCTTTGAAGGAACAAACTGGATATGCTTATCAATTCACCACCACAAAAACATCTTCTGCTCTGCATACAACTGTGCACACATTTTGCATCCAAGCCCAATAAATAGGAAATTTAAAGACTTTTACCATTACAAGCAGTGCCAAATGTTGCATGCTATAAAAAGAAAACAAATACCAAGTGCTCAGCAGGTACTCAGATACATTAACTCATGGTCTTGTAAAGTGCTACTGATGAGTCAAATAATGAGCCATGCCATTATAAATGCATAGAGCCCACTGCTTTTATACTTTTTTTTTTTCCCTCCCCTTACAGCAAATTTTGATATCAGAAAATGGGAAAAATTAAACTCTTAAAGCATTTAAATACAGCTTTAGCTTAGAAGTTAAGAAAATATGCTTCTGATAGTTTAAAATATTATACCGTTACATACCATTTTAAATATTTTTATACATTATTTTAGCTCAGCTTCTTTCCTTATTTACAGGTTTAAAACTCTAAAAAGTTTCCTCTAAGACTACCACCCAAAAAGATGTGATATGCAAATTTATACCCAACTGTGAGATTATTTACAAGCATAAGAGTGCACAGAATGAATCATTCATTAAAGTATACATCAGACAGTTCACTGAGGGCTGCTATATTCATCCATCTTCCAAATGTGTTAAGGTAAACAGCTAAGAGATTGCATTACAGAGTAAGCAAGTCTTCTCAAAAACATTCATTTATATTAAAAGCAAAGCACCAATAACGCGGTTAGGAATTAAACAATTACATTTTCATAGTACTGCTGACAGCATCCATCAGTCCTAATCTATACTTTTACAAATGAGATCGTTAACTCATTATTTCCCGTTATGAATCTGAACATAGACTCGCTCCACAATATGTCACTGCTGTTCACTCCGGAGTGCATTTGTTTAATTGCTCTTATTAAAAGCATACATCACAGGTATGCCATTATATGAATCATAAATGCTTTATTAAACCCATTTTGCTATAGCAGCGAGGAGGGGAAAAAAAAAAAAAAAAAAAGCTTGCTGGCCAAACAGCAGGAAATAAAATGGAAAATGGTAGGTAAGACAGAAAAGGTAAGCAATTTCCCCTCCTACTTAGGCTCCAGCCAGAGCATAAATGAGAGTTCACCTGAATAGGACCAGTAGGGGTCATCAACTGTCCTCCTCTCCCTCATTACGCCTGTGCCTCCATAATGGTTGCCTCCAGTGTGGTGACCCGATGCAACTGTGGGAGGGAGAGATACAGGTCAGAAAACTCAACATGGAAAAGAAACATTTCTTTTGCAATGTAAACATATACTATGACAACTTAATATGACAAACTTCCTGTCCCTGCAGCATTCAGTCTGGACTTTTACTAGTTCATAAACTACCGAAAGGATTTCACGCATAACCAGCTGATCACAGATAATTGCAATAAAATCTCCTGGTTTTCTATTTGAATAAGATTTGATGGATATTAATCAGAAGGCTTGTCAGTCGATGTTAGCCAATCAAAGACGTATTCATATCTGCGTATCTTGCTGGTAAATGCATTTGTGTGTGTGTGTGTGTGCAGCAATATTATTAAAAAGATAATAAACACATCGTTTTCTTTTTTACTCACATAAATTGTATCACTCTCTCTGTTGGAGAGACACATAGATCTAAACTAAAGAACACAATTAATAAACCAGCACAGAGCAAAGCCAGTATTTCCCCATGCATGAGCTTTACTTGGCCACCCAAGAATATTACATGCCACCAAAATATAAGTGGCCTGTCATTTTAGCATTTCTCCATTTTTTTGTATACACCTGACAGAACTAGAATAATGTGCTCTTATTTGTGCACTAAGTTTTCACACTGTCCATCCCTGGCGTTTCTAGTCTTGTGGTCCCCTGTCAGCAGGCTGACCAATCATTGCTGTGGCAGTCCTTGACATAATTCAGCTACCTCGCCAAAGAAGTGTTGCATTCAGACGGACTCCAACTCCACTGTTTTAGACCACACACGGAGAAGGTAGTCCTGCTTCTCCTCTGCTGTGAGCTGGAGGGTCACTAACCAGAACTGGATTAATCCAAGCTCACAGAGGCTCCAGAGCAGAACAAGGACTACCATGGCCAGATGAAGTACATAGTAATGCAGTGGGGACTCTGTACATGCGATAAGAACCTCGTGAAGAGGCAGACACACACACACAGGCATACACACACACTGAACTGCAAACAGAATCAAATTCTGTGAAAGCACTGAAAATACAGTTTTATTTTGTTTGTGTTTTTGCCTGAGATATCTAAAATTCTTTGTTCAATCACTGTTGATAGAAACATCAGGTCAAACTGCCTTGAATGTTTGTTTCAAATTGCAGCTACTCTAATCATTTGAGTTTGGTAATGATCACCACCACCAAGTTTATCCTACAACCCACTCTGGTGCCTCCTACACTCTTGCAGTTAACATTAATCACACCCTTTACAGTAGCAGTTGGTCTAGAAAAGAAACAGTCTAATTAGGCTGGACTGTCATTATGCTAACAACATATGCATGGACCTAACAGTATCACAACAGCTTTTGAGCTAAGCTCCAGTAACGTTCAGACGGCCACATTACTAGGAGTGCAGACAATTGGTCCTATGTCTTTCAGGGAACAAATGTCTTTCACTTGTAGAAAATTACCAGCAAGAAATCAAAAACACTCAAAACACAATGGTACAACAACGTTAGGGGGACAAATTGTTCTTAAGCATCCCTACTCCCTAAAGCATGAAACCCCAAACTACAACAACCAAACTCATTGGGGAAAAAGTGCTCCAAAACAGATGCAGCCGGAGGGCTGGGGTGGAGGAAAAAAAAAAAATGGTCTAGTTGAAGCTATTGTGGGATGTGCACACCTAAAATAAGAATGTTTTGTGTTGCTTTAAGGATTCAAAACCCGCTGTAGGTTTCAAAAGGTGGAGACGTTGTAATTCTGGTTCACTGTTGCTTCAAAGATGCAAGAAAGTGGGTGAGCAGATCGTTTCTGTGTAGGAACAGCAGGGCGAACTAAAAACAAAACCAGAGACGACAATCTGCTCGACTGAAAATGGAAGACGCCACTGTTACTTCTTTCAACATACTTTCTGAATCCATTGAGATTATCCATGTTGTATTAGTTTTTGTACAACTGGTTGGTATGTTGAATATTATGTTCTCACCACTTTACATTCAATTTGACACAACAGTTGTTAATATTACTTTTCAAATGCACTAAAGCGGCCTGTAAAATCTATTCATGTGGGTTTAATCATCACTAAAAAGTAAGAAAAATAAAACAAAAACAAACATTTCGCACTTAGATCACAACTTAAAGTGGGCGTAATTTGTTCAATTGTACATCCCCAGTCTCGTTTGGTCTGGGATTTTATTTGGTTCTTAGGTAGTGATAAAATGACAATGTTTGGATAAGGTTTTTCTTTTGGATGACATTATAAATGCTACAAATGGGTAATTTTAGCCTATTCGTAGGCTGCTGCTAGGTAACATGATGACATCATAATGTAATAGGGACAGGAACCTTCAGGGGCCTAAGTTGTACCCGAGTGCAAGGTCTGACTGTGTTCACAGATACTATAATAGACCATCAGACACCATTTGTGTAAGGTTTTTTTTTGTTTGGTTTTTTTAAGCAGACACTTTTCCCCTCAAACAGTGCTTTGTTGAAGCACCTCTTCAACAATTTTAGTTTCAGCCTCTCCAAGGTCTCTCTCTCATGAAAAACCTGGCAGTGGGGGAGGCGGGGGACAGTGTCACTCTAGCCCCACCCCTGAACCCTGACTAAGGGGTGTTTTTTGACCATAAAGTCCATCTCCCAAGAGCGACTCCCGGTCCCTGCCGGCATGCCTACACCACAGGATCTCTGCGGGTGCATGCAGGAGTGAAGAGAGGCCCAGAGGCAACAGACTCACTTGCCTCAGGGGGCCTGTAGAGCAGCTACAGGAAGGGAGATGAAGAGCAAAAGCCGACAGCCAAATGTCACGTGCCGCTGAAAGCGACTGGTTGAGAGACCCTGACCGATGTGGAGACAAGGGCAGCTGGAGGTTATCATTAATAATCCTTTCACAGGTTCAACTGCAGAAATCCTATGACTTTTAATTCTTCTATATGGATCTTATTGACCAAGTGATTCTTCCCCCAAAAAGTAAACTTGGCTGGAGCTGAACAAAACAGGTTGGGCTTTCAGGGAGGGGCAGACGTGCACCACTGTAAAGAAAAGCACTTGCTTTCTAACACAAGAAATTCCCTCGTTATCGCAATAATCGTAAATGAAGTGAAAATTCCATGAATCTCTCAGCTGTATAAGAGCTAGTGCAAAGGAAGAACCCAGATATTTCAGCACAGATCTGGATTACACAACTGGCCTTGTTGGCAACTGTGCTCTTTTAGTTGGTCCATGTGTGCCACGCCAGTGAATGCAAAAACAAAAAGCTGATTATAATAAAGCAAGAAGTCAATGACAAGAAAACATAGCAACCCACACCCAGTATTTGTTTATTGGTTTAAAAAATAAAAAAAAAAAAGGTCTGAAATTTCACAATTTCTGACTGTCCACTACCATTAACAGTGAAGACAAAGCTCTGGCCTGTGGGCATGGTATGCGATCAAAGCCAATTGTAACATAAGCCATGAGCCACGCAACACGCCAACAGTTAGAATTTTTCTTTTGTTGAGGGGACATTACCATCAAAAATAAAAATAATCCACTATGTCTTCAGTTCCTCAGATGTTGAGAGTGCACTAAGACTCAATTGCATTTGCTACTGAAGCCAACAAAGAACATTTGGCGTGCTCCACTCGTGGCAGAGACGTTTTAGAGTTAGCAGAAGCGGCTCTGGCAAGTAAATAAAGGGGCAGCCTATGAGGCAGCTGCTCATCCTTTGAGGGTGAGCCAAACTAGCCGCAAGGTGGGCATTATGCAAATGTGTAACATAGTGACGTAGATAGGTCTCAAAATCAAAACCTACATTTCAAAAAAGTCATTTCAGGCAGTGCAGCAGAGCTTTTTTTGTTTTGTTTTTTTTTTATAAAAGGGAAATAATTTCCCTGCTTTGCCATGGAATTTGGGTGTTGTAATTTTGCATATTTTTTGCATTAAAAAAATTATATTAAAAAGAACCACGAAACGCATAATACGGACACTTTAATAACACTATGTGCATTAGCTGCCTAGCATTATTTACTAAAAGACTGAGAAAAAGATCATACTTGTTTTAATGAATTTTCTCACAAATAAAAACAAAAGAAAAATAAAGCTTTATTGTCTTTGCAACACCAATGTGACAGGATTTCCCAGCTCACACTGTATTAAAATACGCAACACTGCATCAGGATGTCGTAACAATAGCTATTTAATATCACACTTGTTAGTGTTCTCATGAGGTTAAAGGAAACTTTGAAACAATAGCAGAACTCCCCGGAGTCCTGAAGCCGAACCACATTTAGACAGTGAGTTGTAGTTGGCTTGATCAGCATCGCCGCTCATCGAATGAACACACACACGCACGCACGCACGCACACACACACACACACACCCCTCCAGCCACTTAAGACAAGCGGAGCTCTTACTAATAGTTGCATCATTACCGAGGATTAATTAAACTAAGCACAACTTCAAGCCAAATCTTTTCTTGCACTTAAAGTCAGTGCATTACTGTCTCCAAAATTGGTTTCCACTAAGGCGTGAGCTACATACACACCATTTTCCAAATCAAATTCATTGCTTGGAGGGAGGTCACAGAGGCTACATAAGGAAAGGCATAAACAGCTTCTTTGTCTTTGTCAGATGTACCGATTTACCACGGGGAGTCACGGGTTAATAACAAGTGTGAAACAGAGAGGCAGGGAGTCTGTGAGACTTGGAGCATATTTGAAGGCAGGTTGTGAAACAGGAGGGCTGCACCGTCTTTGATCAGAGAGCATAGGAGACAGCACCATGTCAACAGTTTACACACATCCATGTCAGCCGTCCCCTGTGGGCAAAGGATTAAAGCCACAGCATCTCTGATAGAGCAGAGCAGACAACACAGTCGGTGCTGGGCCTGAAGGAGACTGAGGAGAACCGTGCTGCAATTAAACAACACTTAAATGCGGAAAGCACATGTGAAATACAGGTAGTCAAATAAGATATTTTATACCATATATTTTTGGCCTGCATCCCCCCCACCACCATTTGGAATCTCACAAAATAAAGGCTTCTAAACAACTACATAACAACAGTACACTACGTAGCCTACAGAAGCAATTTTTTCCCCCTTTTTCATCGCCCCGAGGGCAGTTAAATCATCTACACCACCATTAAGCCCTACTATTTGTTCCATAATATCACACTCAACAACAAGCCAAGAACCCCTGAGAGCTCTTGAAAAACAGGAGCCTAACAACAACCACAGGAGCATTTAACTTGCATTAGTCATTGGGGACAGAGATAAAATTTCAATCTCATCACCAGCATTAGTATCAGGTATGTGAAGGATAGTCGGGCTAGCACATCTATGTCACCAAGAGGATTATTTGAGGATGGATTAAGCTATCAAATGCATCCTGAGTTGCAATGTCTGTGTAATTTGGATAAACCGTGACAGAGCGCTGGTGTGTTTAATGAGGTAAATTCTATCATCTATGACTGAAATGCACAGCGAAACTATCTCAGTTTATTACTGTAAATTGCTTAATGCAGTCAGTTAATAAACTGACAAAGTCTCTGCACAGATAGTTTTTGTTCTTTGCCTGTTATCAATACAGATTTTATAGAGAACCAAAACTATCAAAATAAAATAACACATTTTTTAAAAATCATACATTTTCTCATATTAATTAAAATATGAGTGCATTAAGAACATGTTGAATTATGTCACCATTTAATAAATTTCATGGTTCCTGTGCTGCAGTGCAACATGAAATAATTTAAACTGTCACTGCAGCTCGTCAGCAGACCCAAATGTCTGCGTAGCAAGTAAAGACAGACCATTCCCCGATAATGGACTGATACAGTGGGTATCCCGGTGGTATAGACAAGTTTGAAATACTACTGATTGTGTCATCAAACACACTTAAGATTTTTTTTTAGGTTGGAATCTAGTGACTTAAACTTCAAATATCTAAACCTTTATCCAAAAGTGCTACATTTTCAAAGATATCAGGTCTCATTAGCCTAACAGCCAGCTCGCCTTACCGACTCAGCTGACCAGGTGGTCAGACCTCATGATACCCACCAAGAAAAGCCTCCTCCTGGCACACTGTTTTCACAACCCACACGAACATTCACCTCTCAGTGGAGAGTGAACACGGGATATAATTCACTTCACCAGGGAATTATACTTTCCGCGTCCGTGAGTCCGCCAGGGGCCATTCAGGTCCTGGTGTCATAAATTTCATCATTACACAGTTAGCGCGAGGGTCCATGTGGACGTCCGTGTGCCAGCCTGTTTTATGTGATCGTGCAGACTAACCTACGGATAATTGACTTTACAGTGCATCAATTATGCGTGATCCTCAGGCGGCATAGTTGGGTCTAGGCCTTCGGGTCTCCAGCCACAGCAGAGTATAATCTAGGCTAACAGGTGATGTATGGATTATTTCAGTGTTTTATTTATTCCACAATAATTAAATTTGGCTGAATTAATCATAATGTCTCACCGGAGTGCTCTCAGTATATTATTTCATGATGTTCAGATGTGTTATACTTGTTTATAACACTTTATTTTCAATTAAAAAGTGACAGTAAACATATTTTAAATACAAAGAGGAATGAGTATTTTTCACCAGCAGCAGAAGAAACATCCGGACCAGGATGGTAACGCTGCATGTGGATATTCTGAAGACTGTGACAATGACAAGCCTGCTCCATAAATAATTATATTATCTGTTTTTATTATTTATTCAACTGTATTCTAAACACCAGCTGTCTCTTATAAGTTTTTCTACTAAAATTTAAAAAATAAATAAAAGAATCTGTGTTTTTTCTTCGATGAGCAGTGAGGGTTATGTAAACATGTGTAACGTTTTTAACGGTTCTGCTGTTGATTAATCAGTAACAACGAATTTAATATACCAGTGTATTCCAGTATAGTGTTTATGACCTTTCAAAATAATTTCAAATTAACAGGCCATTTATAGTTGAGCATCTTGACAAAAGGTTTATAAAAGTGTATATACATTTTAAAAGAACACAGGTAATTGGATCTCTTATGTGCCATTTCCACTGTAAAAATTAGCCATAATGGTAAGAAAAGGCAGTAAACTATGCAGTGAAGCCAAGCTGATGTTATAAAAGTATGCTGCTGTGTTACTGCGACCTGTCCTCAAATCTGGACCCCTCACAGTCCTTATCAAGTAGAAACTAGTAAGTATGCAATTACAAACTCTGTACTTGATACTGAGAAACCTGAATTATCCAAAAGGCAGTGTCCACTAGATGTGACCGATGAAACACATTCATGATGCAATGCAGCACAGTAGGCATAAAATAATTGTATAAAAAAAAAAACATTGATATTGTAATTGGTCAATGGCTCATTATGCAATTCTAATTCATTAACGGCACATTTAATTAATTATTTAATTATGAATTTATTTAATTTTGAGACTTTTAGCTAACAGAAAAAACCCTGCCAGATGTTATTTAAAAACAAAATCCACACAAACCCAAGTCATGCAGTTTCATTCAGTGCACAAAAAAAAAAAAAGAAAGAAAAGGAGGATAATGTTTCATAATCTAAAAATGGATCTCCAGAAATAGAAGACCAGGCCCGTTTTTCATGATGTGTTTTGGTTTCATCTAATGTAAAAATAAAGATCAATTGTACTTGTACATGGAGAGCCATCGGGGAGTCTATCATTTGTTTCGAACCTCAGTGGCAGCATTTGGCTTTAAAATATTAACCTGTCCATTTTCTATATTTTTGCCATTAAAGACAAATCCCATAAAAACACCAAACCCTCTAAAGCAGCGGTCCCAAACCTTTTTTGCGCCACGGACCGGTTTATGTCCGACAATATTTTCACGGACCGGGCTTTAAGGTGTCGCGGATAAATACAACAAAATAAAACCAGTACCAAAAAAAGAAGATTTATTCATAACACATGGGAAAAGACCCAGGGAAACTGAGTTAATAAAAACGATTAAAAAAATAACGTTAAAAACCGATAAAAACCCTGAAAACCATAAATTTCACACCAGAACCTCAACTCTCGCGGCCCGGTACCAAACGACTCACGGACCGGTCCGTGGCCCGGGGGTTGGGGACCACTGCTCTAAAGCACCGACTTTGTAACTTAGTATTTCAGGCTTTACCTGCTGAGAACTAATTGGTTTAATTAAACCAGCTTCATTAAAACGACTAAATAATTACACAAAACACCTCAAGTTTTGCAGCAAACTTCAGTCATTAACAGGAGGAAACAGCATATTTGTCGAGGGCTATTTTCAGTCACAGATTTTGTTCGCCAATATTTACTTCAGCAGGACAGTGTATGTGGGTCTGACGCAAAACAAACTGCCCATGTTCGTGGTAATAATGAGAATAAGTCACGAAACAACAACAGTGTGGCTTATTGATGTATTTTTAATTAGTTTTGACAAAACTATGCTGCAATATGCAACATCATGCTTTGAAAACTGAGACTATATTTGTTAGTAGGATCAATTTAACACTGGCGGTGGCCTCTCCATGGGATTTCTTGAACATAAGAGAAACAAATTATCAACAGTCTTCAAGGGCTGCAGCGATTTATGCACTCCCTTACCAACAATTTAACCTTAAAGGGACAGTTCATAACAAAAATTTAATTTACTTAATTTTCCCTGTAGCCTACGGTGCCATTTATCCTGCTAAATCATTTTACATTGAACAGTTAGGGAGCAGGTTATCAGGTGATGGGAAGAAAACAGCACTAGCTCGGTAGATTGTTTGAGTAACCAGGTCATTATTTCTGGAAAGAGATTGCTGCTCAGTTTTTATTGCTCCGAGCATCACGAGGCATTTAGTTCCTTTATATTCAAGAGAAATAATCTCTGAAGCTGATCTCTCCAAACCTGGGGAACTTGCATTGTCACAATCTAAATGGATAACTAGCATTACAGGCTAGGGGGAAAAGATATGCATTTTATTATGGGGAGAATTGTTCCTTTAAAAACTGAGAAAGGCTTGTTCCAATCCCTCGTAGCATCCCCGATGTTACCCTAGCCTAATATGTCTGTTTATTTCAACTTAATTATCAAAGGAAAAACAACTCGGCTCACTTGCACCATTTCATTAACATAGTGTGTGTCTGCCTCACCATTTCACCAGGAGCTTTAAAAAAGGAGAAAAAAAAAAAAAGGAGAGAAAAAAAAAAAAAAATTTTGCAAAAAAAAAAACCCAAAAAAGGATGCAACTTAAGT
>VUQG01004451.1:35945-48145 GCA_015106755.1 Etia nguti
CCTCTTGCCCCCTTTTTTTTTTTTTTTTTTTTTTTTAAATGCATATTAGCATATCTGTTAACATGTCCAGATCCATCTAGCTTCGTGTTCATCATGTTAATTGACAGGAAGTGCTGCCGCACATTCAGTACATGGCTGTTTTGTCAATGCCATACAGGGTGCTGAAAGCCTAAAATACAGCTCCACACCGAGCTGTAGAGACGGGCAGAAATGGTGAAGAGACAAAAACTCGCCGCTCACACAAGTATACAAATGCTATCAAAACGCACACGATCGTGAGCATTGTGTGCATTATGGACCACCTCCCAAACAGAAAACATTTTCTGTTTGTGTTTCATTAGGAAACCTGTACAACAAAGCAAGCTGAATAGGAGGAAGGGCAAAGGAGGCCTACTCAACTTTCTCATTATGCCACACTTGCTCTGCAGTCTTTTCTGTAAACTTCTCGGGCGAAAACTGGGTAAGGCCATCTCATTATAATCAAATCCAAACGTGTCACCGAGCCTCCCCACTCGCAGTTTATGCGCATGCATTCCCAGCAGTTTTTCGCCAATTAGAAAGATATACTGTGAACATCTGTGTCACTTGCGTTTTAATATTATATAAGTTCGAGGTGATGAGGCCTGAGCAGTGCAGTGTGTCATGTGTTAAACCTTTTACCACAAGAAATAAGTGAGAAACGCAGTACATCAAATGTCAGACTTTGATAACGCATGTGGGCGAAAAGGTCTAGATAAAAGTCTCCAGTGTATTTAGACTTCCTTGAAAATGGAAAAAAAGAGGAAAAAAAAAAAAAAGAACAAAGTACACATCCTGACATTTATTCTCTACTCATTAGATGCCGGTAAAGAATAGAACCGTTCTATTGTCTGACCAAAGCCGGCTCTTGTGAATTAAAATTGCACGGCTTCCTGTGGGGGATTCAGTGTTTAACATTGCCACTTACGACCAGGCTGAATCTACAAGGCAAATCTATAGGGCAACGCTAGTACAGTGAATTAAGTGCATTAAGAAGCCGGAGTGTTCACTGATTGAGTGCATCAGGGCCTCTGATGAAAACCATTAACAAGATTAAAACAAATTCAGGCCTGCGACCTTTACTAGACCAGCTATAGCTTGTTCCTTTCACGGACTACAATAAAGCATCCTCAAATGTGCCTCCACACACAGTGGCAGGACTGGACATAACAGCTCTGACAGTGTCAAGAAAATTTACTGTGTAAAGTGAGTTTTCAATTTTCAATATGTGGCAATTGGATCACTTAAGTGCCAAGAGCTTATGAGGTCATTCCTCAGGACACAGTGTGCAGCCCTGCATGAATTGTCTAGTTATTGATTCTGAAATAAATTCAGCTGCCTCTGGTGGATGCATTACACTCCTCACACATTACTGGTGTTCCTGAATGGTGATGGTTGATTACTGGTAATATAAATGGGTCCATCTAGGAGCATGACACCGATACCACCAGGCCAGATATTTGATCGCAGTGACTGTAGGACAACCTAGCATGAAAATGTGTGTTGGCATAGCTTCACGAGGATGATTTAAAGACAAGCATCTACAAAACAATTGTCAAGTTGTAAAATATTGCCTGAATAGAGGTACAAATTCATTAAATAGTTTGGAACCAAATCAAACACCTGTAGAAATGTGCCTAGTACTGATGAAAAATACCTAACCTTCGAGTTGCTAGCCAAATGACTCAATGTTAACCATAAATAATAGCAACTGCATAGGGCCTTGCATCACTTCCAAACAGACTTTGTATGCCTGCCTGGGGCCATACAAGCAGTCAGACCTCCTCCTTTCCCCTTTAAATGCTTTTTGATGTTGGGCTCTAATCAATACTTGAAGGCTGAATTTAGAAACGATAAATAAAACCATGAAGTGCAATGCACTTGATACATCTCCAACAGTCTCTCCAGTAGCCTCGCTAGTATGCAATGTCGACTGTTCGCAGCTCATTAGGTTTTTACCCCACCCCGCATGCAGTGTACAACAACCGTTGTGCACTTCCTCAAATATTCACAGTATATCTGTCTGCTGCGGCACTACAATATATTCTTTATATAGTAAAATAACCTTAATGAAAAACTTTAGTTTGCTACAGTAGGAAGTGTGCGTTAGCCCATTTACTGACGAATCCATGCAGTCATTGAACTGCATCTCCAAATACAAGTGTTCTTATTTAAAATTCCTGCATGATGAGGTCTCACTTGTCCCGTAGATTTCGTGATACATGCTTTGGTCAGATTCGTGACAAAGCATTCATCTAATGTCACTTTTTAATGCGCTAATTTCCAAGAAATAACAGACTTTAGAAAATTCAATAATTTCCTCACATCGAGCCGTTCTCAGTTCTCTGTTCCCATTGTTACCATTTAACTGAAAAACTGCAGTGCTTGTTTCCAGTAATTACAAACTGATTGATTTTGGCTTTGAAATTCATTTTTGAAATTTCTAAGATAATTTCAGAAAAATAAAAATAAAAAGATACCCTAAGAACTACCTGTAGTTTTATTGGTAATGGTAATAAAGCTAATGAATTTTAAAGTAGGCACTTACTGGCTCGGCAGCCAAAGCGGTTTAAATTTAAGATTTAAGATCACGGATAAAAATAAAGCATAACTGGTCCAAACAATATATAAATGCTGATTAACTTGGGAGGTATTACACAGGAATCCGAGTGGCATGCTGCAATAGGATGGCCGCTAATTAGCCAAAAGGGATTACAAGACTGTTAAAGCACCAGTCATCTATGCCAACATATCAATCATGACAAATGAGGACATCTGCTCATAACACAGCTCCTCGACATTCACTTTTTTTTTTGGCCTTGTTTTCATATATGCCAGCTTGGTGATTTTGGTGCCTAATCATTGGCACTTTTCTGTTCATTCAATGTTAGGCTATCAAAAGACAGCCATAGACTTTTTACAGCAGACTCACTAAAACCAACGTGGCACGGATCTAATCTACATGTAGAAAAAGCTATTTAAGGCTGATAAACAAGAGATCCAGAGCACAAAAGAGCAGGCAAAAACAAACAGCATTCAATTGAGAGGTACTTGGCTGTGGCTCAAGGTAATGATTCTAATCAAACAGCATCAGAGCCAGCTTGCACAGGCATTTAGTTGCAGTTCTTATGACCGAATGATATGGTCCAGAAAGTGGTTGCGTGTGCCAAATTCCAAGTTAACATAATCTAAAGATGTCAAGATACATTTCAATCGTCAGTATCCCTGCAGCACGAATGACAACCACCCCAGTATATTTATAAAGCTGGAAACCGGGCAATGTTTGCCATCATTGCATTTAAATATCGTCAAAATAATTTCCATCTATTGACAAATTTATGAAGCAACTAATTGCTGCTCCACCACCACTACACTGCTACCCTTCAAATATGGTGTTGGAGTTCAGCAAAATGGTGAGCCTTGCAAGTAGTAAGCTGAATACCCCCTAAGTGCCATCATCTTTATTGGAAAAAGTACTTTAGTCAGTCTATTCAGAGAATATTCACATGCTTAAATACATGATTAACCTTTTATCTCAAAGCGGCAACTTCCACTTTAACAAGAAGACACTCGGTAATGTTACTGGTACCATAAGGCCTATTCAAAGCATTTAACTCTAAACATTACAGCAACACAGATGATTGTCTTGAGATCTGAGAGGCTGACGCAGCAGAGTTGTTGCTAGCTCCCACCTGCTTGACGCTGGCTGTTAAGCGTGGGGACAGATGATCTCTGCAATCCCTGAGTGATTAGTGGTTACCTTGGGATGGATCTGCTCTGCTTCAGTAAACACATGTGTTGTTAGGTTTAGATTAGCTGTGACAATAACACGGAGCAGCTATCACACTTTCAGTTTATGCCGGTGTTTGACAGATAAGCGGACACACAAGAATCTGTGCGACAGCACAGCTAAAACTATCCAGGGATCAAACAGAAGGATTTTTTTTTTTTTCCCCCTTTTTTGGTTTGTTTTGTAAATGTTCAATAAATTCAGCTGTTTACTGTGTCGTCATAAAATTTCACTGTCTGGTGAAATGAGAGTTGTCTTTGTTGAGGAAGCATAAAACAATATCTTTCTGAAATATGGAAATGTCAAACGTAAAGGCCATGGTATTCAAATCCCTAGTTAATTAGGGTCCTACTACCAGGAGTGTTTGTGTTGAAGTACAGAAACATTTGCATTCCCCAAAGGGAAGCGTGTCAACAGGATCGATAGTGTAGTCTCTAAACTCCTGGTCCGACTTAAAAATCATCCAACTCAGCAGATCTTCTCCCCAGGAATTCCCTGAAATTAACCAACACCAAATTTTCCCCACTAGCAGCCTATGGTATTTATTTAGAACATCTATTTTGTGAATGAGTGAAACATCCAAAAGAAGGCTATGAATAATGATATATTATGTACCTAAAAGTGGCTTAGGACCACCACAGTAGAAGATGGTTAAAAACCCAATTACCCTGAACCTTTTACCTGTTGGTTTCTGGCTGAAAAGAACATCGATCTCATTCTCAACCCGAAGGAAAGAGCCTTGGGACTCATCTCTTAAGGTGTTAACTTAAGGAGTTTAATCATCATTACAACAATGGCGATTGTCTGCCCAAAAAGATTTGGGTCAGATGAAAGCACAAGGAGAGCCGAGCCAGCTCAAACTCCTTTAATAAATAGGTTTGCAGGAGTCAATATTGTAAAAACGGGGGAAAATAAACAATACTAAAATTGTATTTAATAAATCAAGAATGCCCACAATTATGTGTAACAGTTTGTGTTGCCTCTAATGGCATCGTTTTCATTAAGTCATTTACTTATGGCTTTGATTTTCGTAGTCGTGGTTCTCCATAAAAGCAATCATGAAAATGAAGGCATAAATAC
The DNA here is from genome assembly GCA_015106755.1 of Etia nguti. Lineage (NCBI taxonomy): Eukaryota > Metazoa > Chordata > Actinopteri > Cichliformes > Cichlidae > Etia > Etia nguti. The sequence goes on from VUQG01004451.1 coordinate 40,834, forward strand.
AGTCAGACTAACATGGCACCATGTCAAGCTTATGTTAATGTTCGTTTGCTCTTCAATTCAAATGAAACACTTTTCCATCTCGTTGAAGGTCAAAGGCTGAATGATGGGTACAATTTCATACACAAGTCCTGCCGTGACCTAAATTTGAACTAACAACAAAAAAAACACACACAAAAAAAAAAAAACTGGCGCACTGGCTTTCTATAGTTGCTCAAGATAACAAGAATATAATTTATGTAAAGGTTAAAATGTAATTCATCACACACACCTTGACTCTCATTCAACAAGCTTATTTTGCATTCTGCCAAGCACTCTAAGCTTGATAAAACGTGCACCGCCTAATCCTATATCTTCAGTGATTGTCGCCATAATTCATGACAGGGAAAATGAGCCTCGTGGAGGAGATAGCCTACTTTTGAATTTGTTTTTTCCTCGCCTCGGAAAAAGACAATCTTGAATGTAAACCACATTTTTAAAAAAAATTTTTTTTTTTTTTTTTTTAAATGAGCAGAGAAACCCACCAAGTGTGCACAAAGGAAATACGTATGGTCTGTTGACACACAACACTAAGCAGAACAAAAACAACACAAAAAAAAATCCCATTGTTTCCATTCTCCACAGGGCAACACTGACAGACAGTTCAGCTGTAAGTAAAGCCGACACGGTATCACATTGAGGCAAGATTTTTATTTTTTATTTATTTATTTATTTTTTTAAAGAGGAAAGAGGACATGGCAACGGAAGGACACAGGACATTTATTGATATAGCCAAGTCCTCCAGTGCAGCAGTAGATGTCCTTCGGTGAGAGTGCGTTATTGCCTGGACATTAATCACTATTGTCATGAAGCACAGGAAATAAGTGCACGAGTTTCCCCGGCAGCATTTCCCCCCCCTTCTTTTAAACCCGCCTGGTCCATTCTAGTGCGCGTGTGTGTATGTGTGCATATGCGTATGTGCGTGCATCGTCGGGTGTTGCTAGGACAAATGAAATGATTTGGAGTGAAGTGGCCGTGAGTCATTCTAAATGATTAAAATGCTACTGTGACCAGCTCCGAGTATCTTGGCTGAAAGAGTGAGGGAAGTCAACCATACACGCACCAAGTAATGAAGTGATGACTGATTGCCTTGATTAACATAAGTTACACAAATAAACAGTTTAATCACCATTAATATCAAATTACAGTAATTATCTTATAAAATAAACACACTTCCCAGAACGTTGAGCTCATATTGAAATTCTCCACTTCAATATTAATTCCTGCAATTTCAGGCAGGGCAATCTCACCCTCAATGTCAATGGAAGCCAGTGAGCTCAAATTCACAAGGCTGTCTTCCCTTTTCGCTGTGTGTTTTTACACCAGATCAGTCTTTGCCAGACAGAAAATGCCGGGGACAAAAAAAAAAATGCCTATATTTATAGGAAACAATTAAATTCATACTTAATGATGCTTCTCTTTTCTTATTAATTTTACTCCCATTTTTTGTGGGAGGAGAAGGAACGCTGCAGTCACACTTCCAATTAAAGCAGTGGAAGTAATAAATAGAAGTAAAACAGTCACAAATTGTCTCCAGCCACATCAATTTTAAATGAGCTGCAAATGTGTCTTCAATACGCCTGTAAAACAAAAGGAAATCCCAAAGCAACTGACAACAATATTGGAAATGCAGTTGGTAAGAACAGAGTGCTCGATGATGCTCCATTTCTGAAACTTACATTAAGCACTACAGAGACATAAAAGAGCCGTGGCACAACTGGAAATCGATGAAGCTGTATCGAGTGGACAAGAGTTGGCCTTGGCACTCAAATCTACAGTCAGACACTTTATTAGGTACACCTTTCTAGAAATGGGTTGCACGCCCTTTTGCCTTCAGAACTGCCTCAATTTTTCATGGAACAGATTCAACGATGTCCTTGGAAACATTCCTCAGAGATTTTGGCCCACATTCACGTGATAGCATCACGGAGTTGCTGCAGATTTGTCGGCAGCACATTCATGATGCAAATCTTCTGCTTCACCACATCCCAAAGGTGCTCTATTGGATTCGGATCTGGTGACTGTGGAGGCCATTAGAATACAGTGAACTCATTGTCATGTTCAAGAAACTAGTCGGAGACAATACCGGCTTTGTTACATGGCGTGCTAGAAGCAGCCATCACAAGATGGGCATAAAAGGATGGACATTGTCACCAATACAACTTAGGTAGGGCTGTGCTATTTAATTGATGCTCAGTTGGTACTAAAGTGCCCAAAGTGTGCCGGGAAAATATCCCTCACAGCACCAGAAGCTTGAACCGTTGATACAAATCCATAACGGTTCAGGCTTTTATGCTGCTTAGATCAAATTCTGTCTCTACACATTTAAATGTTGCAGCACTAACTGAGACCAGGCAGACCCATTCTTCACTGTTGTAGCACATGCTTCCTGCCCTTAGCTGGCCGGGGCGGCACCCGGTGTGGTCTTCTGCTGGTGTAGCCCCATCTACGTCAAGATACGATGTGTTGTGCATTCAGACATGCTCTGTATATAAGCTCATTCTCCTTCGAGTTTTAGCTAACTAACATCAAACAATGGTATACCAAGTCATGACTAAAGTATTTCTTTTATTAAAAACAGCAAATGTATATGGCACTTGTTAAGCAGAGCAATTAAGACGGTGAACTAAATACAGTGTTATTTAAAAGGTTAGCAAAGTTGGTCCAGGTGACATAATGATCTGCTACCTGGTGGCTAGACAAAGAGTTATAGTTATGCTATCATATCTATATTAGCCTAAGAAAAATACAGGATGGGGATTAACATATACACAAAAGTACACGTTGACTTCCTGATTGACATAGACAATTAACATCATATGGCAGGAAGAATAAAACAAAAAATTCAGCCAAGAAAACTGAGAAGACCCCATTCACAACACAAGGTTAGTCATTAATACGATGCTGCATGGTTTGGATTACTTGCTATATAAAAGTTCTGATCCTAAGCTTCATGTCATCTTAGTTTGGCGAGAGTGATTCTTTCCCAAAGATTACAAAGAAAACGTGTGCGCATGGGACACTGTGAGCCCACAGGCTGTGGTGTACACCCTGTGTTTTTAAAAAATTTAGCTTAAAGACATGCTGCACATGAAGAGCGCTAATAAAAAGCTGTAGAGGCTGAGAATGACAACTGAGTAGTTTTGGAGGGCTCGTGTCTACTCAAAACACAAGAGACAAAGCACTGCAGCACACTTAAAAAATAAAAAATAAAAAAATAAAAAATACAACATTAAAAAGCCTCCTCCAACTCAGAAGCAGCTTGGACCCAGAAACGAGGTCAATAAGTCATCACTTAATGAGCAGATTCCACAGATTGACAGCTGGTAGTTAATCAACAATAACATCCCTAAAAAAGGCAGGGAAGAGAAACACCCCAGCTACCAGGAATACAGATAATGTGGGTTTCAAAGCCCGCATTATCTTTTTATTAAATAAACCAGTTTACTTAACAAACCATAAGTAAGGAAACGCATTCAATATGTTTGATTAAACAATGTGTAGGGGGGAAAAAAGCTCTAAATGTAAACACGGGTTTTGCTTGCTCGTTCCTTGAGAAGGCGGCTTTTCTGCTTCAGAATGCACACCGTGTGTTAGTGATAGTACTTTTACACAGGAGAAAGTACACTTTAAAATAAAAATAATAATTGGAAAAAAAAACAAACAAAAAAAACACGTTGGTAATCTGTCAGCATTGATAAATTAGACAGCCAGTATTTGGAAACCTTCTACAATCTCTCAGAGTGATTGCAGTCAGTCCAAGTGAGACTGCAACTGTTTGTAGACAGATTGTCTCCTTTCAGGCGACCTGGTCTACCACCTTGCAATTAAAAGTGGTTGCGAGTGTGCAACACCATCAAACTCTGGACACAATTTTCAAGTGGTCAGAGAATCCGAAACATTTTTAACTTACAATCACCAGGCAACCGCTGATTTTTATTGGATTTTTTTTACTTTTTTTGTAAATGTAACAAGGAAGCTGTACTCCTAGTTTTACTCATAGGACTGAGTCATTAGCTTCCCCGAATAGCTTTGTCAAGCTTAGCGTGTCCAGTTTAAGGTAAATTGGCTCTGCTAATGACTCAGGATGGTCGTGCATGAGATAAGTCCTTTGGGCCACAGGATTTCAAAAGTATTTTCATTTCTTTAATAAAACATCAATATTTGACGTCCCTGTATTGACACAATATAACCACATAAATTAAGATACTATCCTGTATGTAACCCCTAGTTACATGTGTGCATCAGGACAGGGTTACCCTAGCTTAACATGTGCAAGCACCAGGTGGTGATTAAACACTTCAGCGTGACTGCTCAGCATATAGTTAAGGTAATGAGTCTGGAGTACCTTACACACACACAAACACACACACACACACACAAAAAAAAAAGGTTGAAATATTTTTATCCCAGTCATTTTTGTTTTTTTGATGCAAGGACAAAACCTCTTTGGTGGGTGCTAGTATTTTTTTGTTGTTGTTTTCCTATGCAGGAAAAACCCTGGATAATCTTAGGCCTGTTTGGTGCTTCTGTGGCACTGACAGCTACTGCGCTTGTCACTGTGGTTATTCTTCACTGGCTCAGTTGGCCTCTCCCTACCTGCCCTCTCCCTGCCTACACTTTCATAACCAGTGTGAGCACACTGACACAATGACGCACGAAACAGTCCATTTAGCTGTTACTGTGTTCAAAAGATGAAGCAGTCAATAGCCATTTAAGTTTGAAGAAAAAAAAAAAAAAAAAGATGTACATTAAGAAGTAGTAGAAGGATGCAGAAATCAAAAGGGAGGCCAGACTTTTAAAATCTGGGGGTTTATAAAACTGACTGGGTGCAGGGCTGGCAGTAAGACACCCCTGAGCCACTGAAGAAGAAAATAATCACAAGTGGTAACAAAGTAGTCCCTGAAGCAGCGTGTAAGCGGAATGTGTCTATACATACTGCCTGTCCATTGCAGGCAACTCTAAATTTTTAACCATGAGCTGACACACTCTCGTGAGGTGAAACGGGGAGCAAGAAGAACAGCAAAACACAAGTACATCCTCTCACACGGAGCTGAAAAACACCATGGACTTCACACTGCCATTTTGCTCTTGTCTTCACTTTCTTCTCTTATAAATGCGAGGAGTTTCATTTTCAAAGGGAGGGATTCAAATGCACTACCATGCAGGCTCACAGGACCAGCTGCCAAAACATGGAACCAAAAACCTCAGGCTACAACTGCACCTTTATATATCGCTCAAAAATCTCACTTTTAAATGGCTCAAAGCACCGAGCTCCACCCAATCCTTCTCAGTGGTTACTAACGTACATGCTTTGTTTTATATCCATCTAAATGTAACAATTTATATCAAAGAACATGACCAATTTTGCCCGCCAGTGCTCGTGGCACTGAAACCTAGCCCTGAGATTAAAGTGCTTTGCAAATATCAAGTCCTGAGTCACTGTCAGTCTTTACATCAGTGAAAAATTAGACCAATTAGGACAGCACATAAGGCTGACTAACCACGCTGCACCACTGAGAAAGTTGGCAGCACCAGTGCTCGGACGGGGAAAGTTCATCTTGCGCCCTGATTGGATTTTCATCATTTCTTGGAATTATTTTCACATATGAGAATATGATGGAGTGCCTTTCAATTTCATTTCACAATGACTATTCCAGGCGCACAGAAAACTTATGTCTGGTATTTTCAGTACATGACCAAACGCTTCTAAAATAGAAAACAGAACAGAATAGAAATAGAACAGAAAACAGGCACAAAATGTGTGTAAAGACACCAGAACATTAGCACTAAAACTGAAAAGTATATATAATATATTCATACATAAGAAAAATTCATCTTAAAACCTACATGATTCCTCAAATGTTTGTGAAAGTCAGTCTCATTTGTCCTCACATCCCTTTAAAGTAAAAACAGCTTCTTTTTGGGAAAAAAAAAATGTAAATGCCCTTTAAATGTCCTGCATTTAACATAATTGTCCTATTATTCCAACTGTGCTGCCGCATAAACAAAACTGACTCTCTTAATAGCAAGTACAAATTCTACAGGAAACTGTGGAATAATAAAAAGGTAGCTCATTTCACAGGTAAATGAGGCACATTTTTCACAGATGATCAGCTAGAGGTTACATGCTGGGGTGCTTCCCGCACACCACAATGGTTGCCGGTTGCTAAGTTGGCTCCCTCGTAGCTCAAACAATCACGGTTCAAATAATTTTACCAACAATACCGCGTTGTTGTTTTAAAGGTCCCCCCCAAAATCTAATTAGAATGACAGATAAGCTAGTCATTAAATTTAAAAGCAATAAGCAAAGGATGAGCATCACTAGCAAAGGGATAAACAGCGAGTTATCTGCACGCTGCACACAAGTGAAAAGTGATTACAGTTGCAATGTTTCCCCATCGGAGCATTTAGTGGGTGGCACAGGCAGCTGGTGGAGAGACAACAGATAACACTGCGCTGAGCCCATCAAAGATTGAGAATGAGCATATGTTACTGATGCTATTTAAAAACCACAAGAGTCCGTTTTGAGACGCGGTGTCAGTAATGTACATATTGAACCAGCTATCCAGAAAAAAATAAATAAAAAATACAGAGGACCTTGATGATAATGATGCTGTTGCCAGCTTCAGTGATGTCCAGACAGCTGGCATCCTGCTGGCCCAGCGGTATATCAGGACCTCATTAATTAGATTAATAATTTGTTTGCTTGGTACTATTCTATTTGCAGTAGCCAACAATGATGTTATTTGAAAAGGGTAATTTTTACAATTCAATACCTTTGAAAACATCCATTAAGCCACACATGGTTATTTTTTAAATCTTTTAAAAGGTCCTTTCTCCTCTCCCCTCTGTGTAACCAATTATTGCAGAGCTGCATCACGAGGCTGCATTACACACAATATTTAAGTGAATTTCTATAATTACCAATGAGCAATTCCTATGATGGATGCAGAGGTGCAAGTCCAACCACACAGTTTTTTTTTTTTTTATAAACACAATAGTAAATAATCATCTTATAAGTCTTTGTATACACTGTTTTACTGCAGAGAATTAAATTTTGGGTGGAGGTGGAATCATAGTGCTTGCATTAGTGAGAAAAGACATGCATAACTGCCTCTGTATCCAAAGAAAAGAAAATCCGCATAGGTTATCATGAAAATAAATCAGCCCTGACAGCCATTTGTTTAAATCTTGTATTCCTTTTTTTTTTTTCTTTTTTTTTTTTTTTTTTATATAAATTTTTTTTTTTAATTTTTTATTTTTTTTTTTTTTC
>VUQG01004454.1:7015-18017 GCA_015106755.1 Etia nguti
ACTACTGGCAAGAAAAAAAAAAAACTAAAATTAGCCTTGAAAATGGAAATACTTATTATCTGGAGTTCTGTTGCAGTACATTCTGTCATTTTTTTATCAGAAAGTATTGTGCTGTACAACACGACTCCCTTCAAGTTTGAGCATACGAGCCATGTAAAGGACAGATTTGCAAGTGTTATCTCCCATCCAGCTCTTGGCAAAAAAGAGCGTGCTTGCATTTCTTCTTTAGCTCGTGCTGATGCCTCGCCTTCTCAGTAATTAACCCTACCTACTCCTACTCAAACCGATACTCCACCTTCTACTTGTAAGTCTGCTACTATTTACACCAACACAAACAAATCCAGCACACCTGAGTCCAGATCAGCTGGGGTCAGCCTGTCTGATTAGACTGAGGGTGGTGTAAAAGGACCAGCTGGGGCTGCAGAAAAGGGCCTGAAGGAATTATTGACCCATCTCAACTCTCACCCCCTCGCTCGCACATGCACACCCGGGGCTGTGACCTGTGAAATTACTGCTTTGCTCGTGAGATTTGTTTCTGAGGGGCTCTATCAGCTTCTCAATGTGCCGTGAAGACAGGTGAGAAGGGAGACACAAAGTAATACGTGTAGAAGAAGGCGAGCGCTCATTAAATACACCTGCTAAAAGCACGCCAAAGCGCATAAACGTATTTTTACATTCAAAGAACACTACGAAGTAATGAGTACTTGATTATGTTAAAACAAATCACTTGTCAAGTCGTTGCTCAGCTCTTTAACCGTTTCCTGTGTCAACCTTGCTAATGTCCTCTGACCCAAAACGTCGAGGATTTGGCAGTAATTCTTCAATTAATTCTGGTATTTTAAAACAGAAGAGTGGCAGTTACTGGAAAAAAAAGAGTGCTATAATTACACGTTTACATGTTACATGTCTCTCATGTCTGAAAGAGCAAGAGAGACACAGACAGAGAGAGAGAGAGAGAGAGAGAGAGAGAGAGAGACAGAGAGAGACAGAGAGAGTGACAGTACAAGAAGAAATTAATAAGAAATGCAGTGAAGTCTCATTTGTAATATGCATGCTGTTGAATATTCATGGGGCCAAAAACACATCCAATTAACTTTATGAATTATTAATAATCGCGATAAAAGGCCGTGTATATGCACTTGCTCTTTGTTGGCCTGAGTTGCACTGAACAGCGTGGTGTGATGGACTGAAGATCTTTGTTTGTGTCACTAAGCGGGAAGAGGAGGGAGTCCGATTAGGGGAAAAGCCGAGGTTTATTTTGGTGCCTGTATCTTTATAAATATGATGATTCTCTCTCTTATTTGCTTGTCTATAGACCTCCCTCAAATATTTGTCAGATCAGAAGAAGCTTTCAGTTTGAACCTATACTGTGCTATAATGTTAGGGTTGACACATTTTCAGTATTTGTCATTGGGCATCTTAAACATTATAGCATAACTGTTATCCACTGCTGTATGGCAAAGCCAAGAGAAATATTAATGTAATGACAACTCTTAATTTGTAAATTAACAGTTAATTTAACTTTAGTAAATAAATATTTAATAATCGATCATGTTAATTAAACATGAGTAATTCATCTTACTTTGTCGTTATCTTGTGTAGTTAAAAATCATTTATTTTAAAAACTATATGTTGTACTATATGTTAAGTAGCAATCAAATTCTGATGACATCAGCACACAAAAAAATATATATACTTTAGCTTTTTTGTTAATTATCATTATTATCATTTTGCAGTAAAAAGTTAATGTGGACTTGTTTTATTCCCATGGGGAGGTCAATAGGCCAAAAGCAAGCAGCACCCGAGAGAGATGGACAATGTCGTGACAATAGTGAGATAGGTGTCAGTCATCACTGATCTTCATTCATTTATATAATGATGCTTGGGCTCTTAAAATCACATTTTAACACACTGGTAACCTAAGTGTCATTTCTCATCCCACCGGGTCACATCTGTGAATGGGTCCATTTTGTAAGTGAAAAAAACAAGCAGGGAATAATTGGCACAATTATTTTTAACTTTAGCTATCCAAATACTGTTTATAGATGCATTACACGGTATTTATTAACAATTTCCAAGGTGCTTTAAATATTAGTTGCAGTTTTACAATAATATCTGATTCATTATAGATGATTAACAGACTAATTATTAACTGATTTGATTACGATGATTAAGAATTAGTTCATTGTTTGTTAACATCCAAATATTAACTGAAGGCAAAGAGGCTATAAATGTCCAGTTGTTGAGAAATGAAAAATCTTCTTAAATTTAATGCCTCCAGCCACTAACAAGTGTGTATGATACTTATTGTAAAATAGTTTTGCAGAAATCCAAAAGTTGAAATTATGATGGGACCACTGACGTAAACAAAATATTGTAGATTACTTAGGCTACAGTCTCACAGACCTGGAGACAAGGAAAAATGTACATATCCCAACTGGTTGGCAAGTAGTTTCTGGGAAATTGGTGGCTAAAAACCAGTTATACAGGCCTAGAGATTGATCTGTCAGCCCAGTGCAGATACTTTAGTGCAGCTCCATATGCCAACCAGTGCAACCAGTTACCCATAGTGACTGTCAGCAGCCTACTGCAACCACTTTCAAACAGTTAGGGAATATGCATTTTTCCCTAGCAACCTGTGGTTGCCAGGGGGTCACTGATTGATCGCTATGCCTGCATGACTGGGCTGAGCACCAGATTTCATAGTGAAAGCTAGAAACCTCCAGCAACTACTTACCAACTGGTTAGGGAACATGCAATTTTCCCAAGCCTGTGGTTACCAGGGATTTACCCACCAGGTTTCTAAGCCTGAGTGATTGAAGCCATAGTACAAAGAAAAAAAGAAAAGATCCTTTTTTTTCTCAAATTAAAAATTGTGACATATAATCAATAAAATCAATAATTATTTGTTGACTGTCTGCTCATAGTCACATGTATATTTGACATTTTCCTTTATGGATTTTGGCTGTGAACCTGTCATAAGGGTGGATATACCCAGACATAGCAAGAATCAGGATTTCCTTCAAATTGTTTTGATGAATCCTTGCAGTTCTTTCAATCTAAGGGCTCAAAGGCATTACGTCGATAGAGATAGTCAGCTAGAGGTGTCCGTGTAGTATTTTCACATTTATCTGGGTAAACGTAGCATTTACGTTGTCAGACATGGAGTGAGAATGACAAAGAGAGAGAGAGAGAAAGAGAGTGCTAGAGGGTGAGGAGATGAGACTGGGATTAAGTGAATGAGACAGACAGCGAGAATGGAATAGAGCGAACCAGGGGAGCTACTGAAAGAGAAGGATGGACACTGACTGAGAGAGAAAGCAGCAGCGCGAGATAGGGGTCTGAGACAAGAGCCGAATAGATTTCGAGAAAGATGGAGTGAATGATCGAGAGAGCGTGGCTCAGTGATAACGAATCAACTATCTTGTTGTACCAGCACTCTCTAATCTAACACGAACACACGCACTCGTTCTAATTTGCCTAAAAACAATCATGTGAAGTAAACAAGTGGTCATTTAAGAGGAGGATGGTTACATCACATGCACACTGCCACGCGTCACCGCTGTGTTACCATGGTAATGGAGCTTTTATCTGATCCAGGGTCAGCTACGATTTACATCACTGACAGCTCTGCTAAGTCTCAAACAGGTGTGTGACACACAGAGATCGACACAAGAGAAGGGAGAGGGGAGTGAAGGGTTCCTTAAAAACATCATAGAACCAGCCACAAACAGATTATTGTAAAGGCTTCGTCACACTGTTGCCTTCACTTACATCTCGTGACGACACCCTCCAGCCTGATGATGTTCGCGTGGTCAAACTGTCCCATAATGGAGGCCTCAGACAGGAAGTCCCGCCTCTGTTTGTCAGAGTATCCTGCTTTTAAACTCTTGATGGCCACGTAGATCTCTCTTTTCCCCTGCATACGCAGCCGGCCACTGCACACCTCGCCAAACTCTCCTACATGTGTGCACAGACACATACACTGAGTTTAATATGGTCTTTTACTGACTCCATTTAATCCTAAAAATTAAGAAATCATTCAATCCTTTTTTTTTCTGTGATTAAAGTAGTCTACTGCTGTTTTTTTGCCAACTCACCAGCTCCGATGACTCTCTCTATGCGAATATTGGAAGCATCTATCTCTTTGGCAAAGTCTCTGACAGCCTGGTTGGGGTCTTCGTAGGTGTGAGGATGGATGTAAGTCCTGCTGCCTGGAAGCTTGACTGCACAAGTGGAAAAGTGAGGAAATGGGCACAGAATTTAATTTGCTTACAGCTTAGAAACATGTGCTGTAAGAAAATCAGGCAATGTTGGAGATATGGTATGGAATATTAAGAAAGTTTATGGAATTCTTATGGTAGTTTGGAAGCACTTTCCTCAACACTGACTTAGTGTCTACATAGATATTTGTACAATGTAAATTCGTGTTGAGACAGGAGCTTGAGTGTGAGCACTTTGTTTGAGTGACATTACAAATTATTACATAATAATAAACACATATCTACTTTGTTAGCAGTGGTGTGAAAATGACTCAGAACTTTAACAGGAACCCATAAGGAGCTTCACTCTGCCAGCAAACATTTATGCAAGAAACTGTGAAACAATGTGGTTTATTTGGTTAGGATGTGAAAAAAATACAGATTTATGTTTTGGGTCCAACTGTTAAAGTTCTTATTGTACATTTCAAGATTTGCAAACAAAGCACGACTGCTTTACATGTACAAAAAATAAGGGGGTTAATTCTGAGGACGTTGTCACATTAGTGCTTGCCTTTGTTCATTTTCTGAAAAATTGTCCACCATCTGTTTGTTGTTTACAGCCATAAATACACGCAGTGATATGATTCATAACATGTGGGTGGGAAGTCTGGTTTTAAGACAAATGACATGCAGATAATATTTATCTAATATAATATTATCTGGATCTGCACATGCTCGTGTCTTTACCTCGCCCATGTTGGAACTGCATCTTTTCTTCATCGGGGTCTTGCTTGGCTTTGATATATCCACAGTGCCTGAAAAAGAGATCATTTGTGTTCTAATGCTGTACAATAAATAACTCTAAGCACACAGTAGTGATTATTCTTCCACCACGATAATGCCACCATCTTCTACAACAACAAAGGACATGCACACTCACTGGCCACTTTGTTAGGTACACCTGTTCAGCTTCTTGTTAATGCAAATATGCAATGAAATAATCACATGGCAGCAACTCAGTGCATTTTTTGGAACATCATGATGACCTGGGGTACTTTAAACGTAGCATCAAAATAGGGAAGAAAGGTGACTATGAATTGAGCAAGAATGGCCTGAAAAAGAGAAAATATCCCGCGAGAGGGACTTCTTTGGGTGAAAATGCCACCGGTTAGAGCGGTTAGAGAAGAATGGCCAGTCTGCTTTGAGTTAACTGGAAAGCAACAGTAACTCATATATTCACTCACTACAACCAAGCCATGCAGAAGAGCATCTCTGAATGCACAACACGTGGTTACTTAAAGCAGACAGCTAACAGCAGCAGAAGAATATGTGGAGGCGCCACAGATGTCAGAGCCCACCTAGTTTTTCAGGCAGTTCTGAAGGCAAAAGCGGGTCCAACCCAGTACTAGTAAGGTGTACCTACTAAAGTGGACTGCGGAGTATGTATGTAATTTTACCTTCTTGAGTGGATATGCAAATTTGCACATATCTGTTTGCTATTTTAAATCACTGTTATTTTCAGGAAAATCTCAAACTGTGCATAGTTTTCCTTTTGTCTCCACACACCTCTTTCCTCTGAATAAAAGAAGCCTGGAGAAAAAAACAACCCTTTTTATATTTCTCTGCTTCCAGCGTTCATTTCAGTCCTCCTCTCTGAGCTCTTATGCCTGAGGTTAGAGAATTAATGTGTCTGTATATGTATATGGCAGAGATCAATGCACTAAAGCCCTCCTCTGTACCTTCCTATGGACCCTTCTGGCCATCAAGCACTACTTTTAACATTATCCGTGGCCACACACACCCACATTTATGCCCTTTCCCCAGCCCCCTCTGGGCACCCTGCGGCAAGGGTCAGCCCAATGATCAAGACAAAATATTGACAAATTGATCAGCTCAATCTTGCACTGCAGCTGTGAGGAAGTGTTAACTTTTTCTGTCTTACAGACCTCGCGGGGGAGGATTTGTGTTTCTGTGTGTGTTTGTCTGTTCCAGACAGCACAGTGTATTTTCTCTCCACTTTGTTGGTCGTTTGCCTCAAACAGTGTTTACGAGCTATAATCAACCATAACACTGTCTCTGAGATTTACGGCACCTTTAAATTTAGATCAAAACTTTAGGACAAAAATATAAAATGTAAAAGCAGTATCATATAATGGTTTACTAACCACAACATAAATACCACATGGTTTCTATTTTTCTCTCCTCCCCTTTCATTTCAAGGTAATTTACACTGGGGGAATTTGTGGATGTTTATTTATTTGTTTTTTTTTCTTTGCTTTGTATTCTTTAGTTTATTACTGTAATCTAAAAGGACTGCTAAAGGTCTCCCCTCCTTTCCTCCCTTTTATCACATTTTCCTTGAGTCTTGTACAGGTAAAGGAGAACTTAGCCAGTATGTCTGTCCATCATGAAGACAAATTGATTTGGGCTCAGGGCCAGGAGTAAGAAATCTGGCGCATAGACAGCACGAGATTTAAGAAAGCAGTGGAGAGGAGGACGAAAGAGAAAGAGAGACTGAAAGAAACAGCGAGCCAAGATTTGATAAAGCAAAGGAGAGGAGAAATGAGATAAAGACAAAAATAATAAAAGAGACGACTACTGAGGGAAGAAGAAATAGTAATGTGCTCCGACTAAGAATGAAGCACACGGCAACAGAAATGCAGAAAGGTGGGGTTCCACTAGGCTCAGAAAATCTCAGTCATTTGGTGTTTAATCCTTGTGTTGATTTTACACAGCTGAATGCATGGTATAACCCAGACATCAATAGGCTGTCTTGGGAAAACACACAAACACACACAAACACATACACACTTAACCGCAGAGACTGGTTACTGGTATTTGAGGATAAAGAGGAAGGGGGCATAATGTTCTTATGAAATAGGAGGTGGGGCCCACCTGGTTATCAGCTGAGCTCAAGCTAGCTGAGCACCAAGGGACTGTCATTACCCCCTTGACTCACACTCCCACACACAAAGAGCTTTGGGGCATGTGTTTAAAACATATGGGGAATGGGTACACGGGTCACACTTCGACTCTAGCTGTGATAATCTCGTGGGGATGTGTACACACACATACACACTCACACATACACACACACACGTATATGATCAGCAAAACACCAAAACCAACGGTTGAAACACCTCCGGATCACTCTTTTATTTCGTAACCATGGGTGCATTCTGCATATCTGTGAGTGTGTGTGTGCGTGCGTGTGTCTGATGGGAAATGAACACATTTCCATAGTAATTACAGAGCAACTCATTTCTCCTCTCCAGTTAGAAGTGTCATGAATCATTAGCGCTGCAGTTTTAAACATGGTGCAAAACCTGACATGGCTATGGCTTTTGTTTTCCCCTGACAGCTGTATCTATGTGTGTGTGTGTGTGTGTGTGTGAGAGAGAGTTTAAAACAGATATTTAATATCTTCAATTAAATGCAGCTGACCTGTGATTGCTCGACTAAAGATGCTGGAATAAGACCTTCCCATTTTTTTACTTGCTAATTTTAGTGAGTTTCCACGTTTCACTTTTAGACCACAGTTTAAGAATAGTAGCAGAAAAACTGCACAGTTGAAAACACACATTTTACTGTCGATACTTTGCCACGTTTAAACAGTTCATCTGCTTCTCCAGTCGAAGGTCATTTTTTCCCCATACAGTAGATAACAGCCTAATCTGTTCCAACCATTGATCAGAGCTAGTATTCCATCCTAGCATCTGATGGTGTGGTTAACGTCGAGAGGATTTACACAAAATCTTAACCAAACAGTATCTGTTTTAACAGAGTGACAACCTTCCCCCCGTCTGTTTGCTCTCAGCGTGTTGGGTTTGACATCCCAGTTCAAGAGCTAATAAGCAGAGCAGTGAAGGACATCACAGAATAGCACAGCTTGGGGTACTTTAGTGGCTTCACAACTTAAGTTAATTTTGTTTCTCCTTCCAGGCATCAACACAGTGGTACACAGTTTCAATGATTTATCCGCACACTGCATCCACCCACCTTTCTGGCTTAAAGTATTCATTTCCATTTTGGAATCCATCTTCTTTTCTTGTCACTCACTCTGGATTAATTACCCAAAACCTAGAATATCAGTCTCAGATACTGTGTGCTGTAGGTTAAGATACCTTTCTTTTTCTTTACAAATGATACAGGAGTCAACAAAGCAGATTTAAAAAAAATTAGTAAAATCTCTAGATGATATAGTTGTGTTATGTTTTTATAATTATGTATACACTGACCAAATATTGACCGAGTGCAACTGCAGAAATCACGGTGTTGCCCGGGACATACCCTTGTTCAATTACTAGTTTCTTGCCGCATGGATTTACCGCACGTTATGAACAGTCATAGCACCTGGTGCAGGAACAGATTTTATAATGAGGAAGTCCTCCTGGATTTCCACTAGCGGATCCTCGATCATGCTGTACTGCACTGTGATGTGAACGCTCCTGTGCTATACTGCGTCTGATTTAAAGTACACCCACCAATCACGCAAAAACACACATTAATGGACTTCTGTATCAGTATTAAAGCTGGGCTCTCACCTTTCTCTCTGCCTCTCTGTTCCACTTCAGTGAGGACAACAGGCTATCCCTGTCCTCCAAAGCCACACACTCCACATTTGCATATCAATTTGCTTTTTAATATAATACTCTGTCACTCGAGACCCATTTGTCATTCGGCGGGCAAGCTTCTACCCTCATAGAACTCCATCCATATATTATTGTCGTCGTGGTCCCTCCCCGTTTTCTTCCCCCGCTGCACTTTATCTCTCTGAGGTGTTAAATTCTTCCCTAATTCTGCCTTTAAGTGTCCGATAGCCAACATGTCCTCTCTTTCTTCTTTTTGTTGCAATCCATTCATCCTCTCTGAACAGGCCCTGACTTGTGGTCTTTACGTAGTTGTGCTGCTTTTTTTTCCGATAGCGAGATTCACCACTAGGAGCTGGAAGGGGGGATAAAGAAAGATATAGGGAGAAGGAAAGGGAGATGGAGAACGAGAGTGCTGACAGGCAAGAATGCACAATAGGGGTCCAAGCCTGCATACCAACTAACAAGCAATCAGATGGAGGGGAAGAGTGAGGCGAGACAGGAAGGCAGCCGTAGGAATAGAAACTCCAAGGTTAACATAAGTGATGTGGACAGAGAGCGAGAGAGCAGGAGCAGCGTTTGTGCTGCAGCAATCCGAGCTGAAGGTAAAGTAGAAGCGAAAGAAGAGATAGCAAATGAAAGGGGGGAAAGTTAAACAGATAAAGCAGCAAGGAGAAGTAAAATCTTTATGAGCAAAACAAGGAAGAATGGAAAAGTCCTGTGTAGGCTGTATGAACTGGGGATACAAGGAGGCAAGGAGAACGGGATCAGCACAAACTGCTGTTCACCCCTTAAGGAAAGAGAAGAAAGAGAGAAAGAATAAAAGACTTGATAGACAGATTGAGAGCAGATGACAAAAGGAAGAGTGTCAGGCACCAGTTTGGCTGCAGGACATGTCCTGAGAAAGAAAGAACAGCATCTATGTGTCTTGGCTAAGCCACAAACAGGAAAAAAGAAGATGAGAAGAAATGGAGAAATTAAGGAGTCGATTGGACAAATAACAGCTCTGTTTACTTCATCTTATAAAAACCATCATGTTCACTCAGTTTTTATTCATCCACGCATTCCTGCTCTAAATTAAAGAAAGCTAGATCATTTCATATTGTTATCATTGCAGATTATTGCAGTGTACGATGGAGAGAACCCTCCAAAAAACTTGGCCAGGTTTTCAGTTCATTACAAGCAAAAGATATATCCACACTGAAATGTACTCAAACAGACACTTTGGGGTAGTCAGCCCACTTGACTGTGGGAAGGTAACAGAGCACACTGAGGTTAACTCATGTGGACACGAGGTGAATGCTCGATATCAGACTGTGCCGTTAACATTAATGTGGGCTAAAATATCAGACCTTCTGATGTATGTATCCGTCTTTACTATTAAAGTTTAAGTGATATGTCTTCCCTCAGGAGGTCAGGATTGTAAAACCAATCATCTGGCCTCCTACATGGATTTTGCTTTGCATGTGGGACATATGCACATTTTAATTTTTCTAATTTTAATTTACACTTTAACCATTTTTATTTTGCAATAGTTAGCTATTTATTTACAATAAAAAAAACCCTCAGCATTTATTTTGTTTTGTCCTTCACTTGATCACTGAGAAAATATGGTTAAAACTCATTACACAGAGGTTCCTAACACATTACACACACTACACTAACCCCTATAGCGCCCTGTTCCAATGATTGTTTTCCTGTGTGTGTTTCTAAGTCATTTTGTCCTCATCCTGGATATGTCTTTTTTCAGTTGTTGTCCTGTTTTGTTCATCAACAAAGTAAATCAAAAACCTTATTTATTTATTTTTAATCCTCGTCAGTATTTCACAGTAGCCCAAATATAGATGCCACATGTGCATGAGTGCAGGAAGTGTGAAAAAGCAAGCCCCCGTCTTTCTCTGATATTGTCAGTGTTATGCCAAGTCTTCATTTTTTGGTCTATTAGCCTCGGGTTCCATTGCTGCTTCCCATTTTCCCCTCAGTCTGACTCCAAGCTATTGAGAGAAAGCGAGAGAGAGAGACAACACCATCGACAGCAAAGAGCTGTGCTGATTTGTGCTTCCTCTGATAATTGAATTAAGTAGTCAGTGATTCTGCTGTCATTTTATTAGACTGGGGCTGGACTGGGCTGCTAAAGCTCATCAGTGCAGTGTGGAATTAGGACAATGACCACTGTCAGATATTGATTGTGTCCTCTGTTCTGTAATATGT
>VUQG01004454.1:27055-40625 GCA_015106755.1 Etia nguti
TACATATTTTTCTTTTTTTTTTTTTTTTTTCTCTTTTATATATATATATATATATATATATATATATATATATATATATATATATATATATATATATATATATATATATAATATATCCAGTGATCTGTGTGAATCAAGATTTCCAATCCAATGGCACATCCTTCCTTGTGAAACTGGCTTGTCTCCCTTTTACCTGATAAGTATTCCACAAAACTTTCGAGCCACTGGTTCAGATACATAGATGACAACCTATGAGACTGCCAAGGTGTCTCTGTCTGACAGCAGAACTGAAGAAGCTGTTCGGATGAAAGTGAGATATTTTATAACCATACAGTCGATTGATTTAAACAGCAGGAATGACTTCAATTCTTAGTACACTTGATATAATATGGAAGTACATTTTGCTCTAGAGGTAATCTTTGTCCCATTTTTTTTTTTTTTACCAGCACTTTTAGATTTCTAATATTAAGAATGCATATAACATTTGAAGAACAGGCATGTATTAAACATGCACTGGCTGCTATTCCAATTTTCAGCTGACCACATGGATATTTAGTAGGAGGAAAAGAGATGAAAAAGAAACAAATCAACTGCACAAAGTAGAACAAAACAGCTCGGAGGAAAACTGAAATATCCGATTCCCTATAAGTAAAAAAAAAAGAAAAAGTATCATTCCTTGTTTTATTGTACCTTCATGACTTGTTTCCAGCTCAATCTCTCCACCGTAGCTCCCATAGCCCCCATCAGTCCGAGCCCGGACCCTGAACACATAGGTGGTCCCAGGTTTGAGCCCTTCCACTGTCATCATGTTGGAGCGAGTCTTCAGAACTGTATAGTTCTGTTCTCGTTGGTTCTGGAGCAGAAAAAAAGAGTGAAACAGTGAATGAAAAAGGAGAGAAAATCTAAATAGATGATATTAAGTGCCCAAGAAATTAAATGAGTCTGGATTTTAAAAATTGGTTGAATATACAAAACCTCTAAAGAGGTTTATGCAGAGCAATATACTGTGATATTAAGAGAACAAAAATAGTCTGAAAATAATAAAAACCTCAAATTGTTGAATTTAAATGTCTCCAGGGTCCAAATACACCTCACTAAGTTTTCATTTGTTCATCGCTGGACCATTTGGTCGCATTTATACATGAGCATCTGTCAACTTTCAAATCTTTTCCTCTCCACACTCCAAAGCATTATGCGATTACTAGTCCCGCTTCACTTCGTTCCTCAACTACCTTGTGGGTGTGCGTGTCCTTATATACATGTATGCAGGAGGATGAATAAAGAATAAGTGTGTCTGTCAGTAAGCTGATTCCCTGCAGAGAGGCTGATACTCTACCTAATGGAAGACACTTTACAACACGGATTAACACTGTTTTACTGGTAATGCCTGCCAGTCCACACACACACACATGCTCAGATAGCGTGCACACACAGACACAATCTCGTTCCATCGTCCACGCGAGGACACTCATTAATCTAATGCAATCCCAAGCCACTTACCCCGACTTAAAACATCAAATTTCAATGCTTTGTCCTAATCTCAATCTATTTCTCAACCTTTTTCTAAAATAAAGTTTTAACCCTAAAAAAAAGCACCTATGGGGACTTGTTTGAATGCTTGTCCTTACTGTGATGCAAGTCCCCATACGTTGGTAAGTATTTAGGCTTAAGTCCCCACCGGAATATAAAAACAGGCTCAAAACCCCCACACATACAGAGACTCAATTTCATCACCTTATCCACGTTTTACGAGGTTTGTTCAACAGATGTTTGGTTAATTAGCTTGGCATGAACAGTAAAGGAGACGTGAGTGATAAGGCAGTGAAAACAGAGAAAGGGAGAAACTGAAAAAAAGGCATTTGTAGATGTTTGTGTTGAACAAGTCATTAGTGACATACCCTAAGGATGCAGTACAGACAACATGAAGATTAGAAAATATGTAGTGTTACGGGGTACTCGAGATATTTTCAGCTGCACATAATGACACTTTCATGTTTGCATTGTAAATGTGAAGCTGGGAACAGCTCTGTCTAATATAACAAACTCAACATAAGAGCACGTCTAACTCTGACTTATGGGCAAGTTACATGTAGTTTGTCAATCCGTGCAAAAGCATTTCATAATGTCAAATTATTACTGTTAGATTAAAATCGAACCAGCAGATGAACAGGTTTTTTTCATAGTCTGTCTGCACTGTGATAACCTATTTTCTAATGTAAGCCTTTTGTGGGTTTTTTTTTTGCATTTTAGTGTATGTGCAGGTCTTTCTCACCTTCTCATAGTAGATAACCTCATATTCCACGATCACTCCATTGGGCCTCTCTGGGCCCTGCCAGGCCAAAGTCACACTGTCCTTGCTCCGCCTTTCCTTCAACACTACGCTGACTATTAAAAAATAGAAAAAACAAGGGAGAAAGCATGAGTAAAAGAGAAAGTAGAGCTCTACAAGACAGGCTGGTGCAGGACAATGACATGAGAAGACCCATACTGCAATATGTCAGCCATTTTATTGTGTTAATGAAACAGCTTACAAGGTGTGTGACACTCACGTGTATGTCATCTGCTCACGTTATCAGTGCAAACCCCAAACCCTACGACTTCCCATCCATTCACACATCGGAGCTCATGCTTGTGCGGTTTGAAAGTGTGTTTGGGAGTGAGAGTGTTGAGAGTGACAGTCACGGCATGTGGGGATTTTAATGAGGTTAACAACCTCCTACACCCCTTTCACCTTCCTCCCACCTCTCATACACCGCCGTAGTATGAGACCTGTAAGAGATCGTCACCTTGCCACACTTCTTTTACGCAGTCCCACCATGTGACATATGCAAATATGATTGCACATGCAGGCAAGGGTGCAAAGATGTCATTTAGAGTCAGAGTGTTAGAGTGATGCTTCACATCAGTGTTTATAGTTCTCATGTAAGCTTAAATAACAGAAGATGTTCAGGCCAAAGAATGTTGTTTTTTATAAAGTATTTACTGCATTTTAGACCCCCAAATGTCTTTAAACATAATAAATTATACTGTGAAAGAGCTTCCCGACATCAACAAATACCGGTGTTTTGACATTCATATTCAAATTGGGATGCCTTTGTTTAGGACGTGCACATGTTCTCACCTGTCTGCGATGTTGTGACATTTATCACTACTTTTCCTTTGGGTGCTGGACTTAAGGCTGACACTCCATTCTCACTCTCAATTGTGAAGCTGTAGTTGGAGTCCGGCTCCAAGTCGGTAACCAACACGGTTGTTGATGATAGACCAAAGTTCCTGGGAACAAAATGGACGTTGCTGCCGCATTTTGTGCACTTCTTGCCATCACCAGAGCACTTTGTGCAGTTGAGGTTGTAGATGATGTCTCCTCTGCCTCCGGTGTCTCTGGGTGGCGCCCACTCCAAGGTGACGCAGGTTTCATTTACTGTCGAGATGGGATTCTCAGGAGCAGAAGGAGGACCTGAGAGAATATAAAGGCTCTGATCAGTTTCTGTATGTTTTTACTATTCATTATTTATTGCATTTTTAAAGTTCCTTTTAAACTGCTCTTTTTAATTGTACACAGCATTGGTTAACCATCATCATCATCATCACTGCCTTCAAATGTTGCTCTAAAGCACTACAAACGCCCAAAATCTCACAGGGTACAACTGGGTTTAATAATGCACATCCTAATATATAGTCATCTATAAAATATTATTACAATACATGTGGCACCCTGTCAATTAATCCAAGCTATTCTAGCGTTTAATTGGTGAGAAGCATGGCATAAAACTGTCTTTATCAGAGCCCCTCCTTAAAATACAAACAAATATTATTTTTTGAAATATCCAGTCTTTCAATGTGGATCGTCTTCATGCTCATTACCAAATTAATTGCGATTTCTATAAAGAACAGACATCACGCTGATTAAATTACAAATTTAATAACTGACTTCAGCCACGAGGTGCATATTTTTCCAGTCTGTTAATTAGCTTTGAAATCGACAGTGATTGAAAGAGTTTGGCAGGTTGTCACATCGAAGAATAATGTATCATATTGCACTTTCCAATTTCAATCTTAAATCTTTAAAGAGAATTCATATAATATTAAATAGCCGATACTTGACTGCACAAAGATTTTTTACCATGTGAAATTAACTCACACCCTGAGAGTGCACTGTAGATAATAAATAGTAAGAGGACAATGATCTATGGAAAGTGCCCAGAGAAATTCTCACAAGTCAGTTGCATTTTATGATTTAGGTGGTTAATATCACTCTGAGCTTCAGCTGAAATGATTAGTTTATCACACTGTCAGAGTCCAAAGAGTATGTCAGTAATCATTCTCAAGGAACCAAAGAAAGTTACACGCAAATGCTCTCCATTATACCTTTAGATGGAGTGCATTCTTCTTGAAAGACAGATTAATATAATATCCAGAGTTAATATATTTGAATAATATCTTAAATGGTTTTTGTTGCATTTGAAGTAACATGATGAATTTCTTACAAGGACAGGACCGTTTTGTCTCTGAATGTACCCGAGTTCGCAAACTGGGCTTTGTCACTTTAATGTACACTTTTATGTGGGCTGTATTTTGTATATGAAAAGAGAAAAAAATCCAGAAAAAAGGAAACAAAAGCACTTACCAACACTTGTGTATATATGTGCGCCAGCATTTAAATGGATCAAGAGTTTGCAAAAAGTGGATACAATCGGTTGCATAAAAAGAGCAGTTTAATGGTGACACATTTCAGAACACCAAATTTAGGAAAATATATTTTAGATTCCACTAAAGTCTTTTAAGACCACGGATACCTTATCTGTGGAAAGATCAGCTCTGAATCTGAAGAATCCTTGAAACACAAACAAGTCATCAAGGTAAGCCTTTGCTGTGCTATTCCTGTGGCATGAGAACCACTCATATAGAAATCCTCGACTATGGTTACTCACAGCACAGCAAGGTGCCAGCATTTCGACCATATGGAATTTGGCACTACATTCCTATTCATGCTGACATCTCATCAGGGTCCTGGCTGAGCAGTGAGCCCCAGGGGGGGACCAGCAGAGCTTGAGACTTTCTTGATTGGCCCTCCCAGTGCTGAGACCTGGCAGCAGGCGACGGAGCCCATACTACGTATAATGGAGGCCGTCGGTTATAAATCTTCTAAAAGAGTGTGCTGACTTGTGCTGTTAATTCTGTCTTTTTTTCTTTTCTCCGTCCTCACTTCCCTAGGCTGCACTTAACTGTCCATCATCACCG
Organism: Etia nguti; assembly: GCA_015106755.1. Lineage (NCBI taxonomy): Eukaryota > Metazoa > Chordata > Actinopteri > Cichliformes > Cichlidae > Etia > Etia nguti. The sequence goes on from VUQG01004454.1 coordinate 32,297, forward strand.
TTGGTACTGATCGGCCTTTTATGACACTTAGATTATATGCCTCTGATACTCAACGATTTCCCCCACTGTTCTATTCTTTTCTTATGTCTCGAGTGTCACTCTCCATCTTTCCATGACTAACTCTCTCACCTTTTCTCCTTATTTTCTCATTTTCCTTCCTCAATCCTCCATAGTGCTCTTCACCATTTAGGAGAGCCTGCGTGTGCGTGTCTGCCCATACATATTTGAACAAACCGTTACTCATTTCCAGCTGATAACACCTGTCACATCTCACCTGCTACAACGATTAATGAGTGTAATCTACCATAACCTGATAATGGGTTTGAGTATGTGTGTGTGTGTGTGTGCACGCGTTTCTCCATATTTCTCAAGTTCAGTCTCTCTCCTCTGCCATGACAATGTCCTTTCCCGCCTCCACTTCCCTCCGTCTATCTTAATCTATCTGTTTCTGTTTCTCCTGCACACTCAATCATCCCTCCTCATCTTTTTGCTTCTTCTCTGTGTCTTTCCATGACTATGTGGCCCAAAACCTCTGGCTGTGTGTGTGTGTGTGTGTGTGTGTCTGCTAGTAAGAGAAAAAGGAAACCGAAAGAGAAAGCATTTGAACCACGTATCTGTGTGCTGTTGTTACAGCAATTGTATCCACTGCAAACTGATTAAATGAAAAGAAACTAAATAATTTCATAGCCCAACAATTATTTCACTTTAGTGAATTATAGTGAATATTATGACTGTGATGGCTTGAACTTTCTGACAGTGTTTGAATCACTCACGTGTGCAAGCCATTGAGCGAGGGTCGTTCTCAGCGCGGTGGAAACCTTTCTCACAAATGCACTCTGTGGCTTGTTCCTGTGGGGAGGAGCTGTGAGGGGGACATTTGGTGCAGTAGGCATCTGTAGCTGAAGCTTTGTAGGTGCCAGGTCTGCACGCTGGAGCGGGGAAAGAAGATGAATACAGAATAAGAAGTTGTGCCATTGCAACAAACACAATACACAGTAAGCGTTTATTAACCATAAAGAAAAGTGTTGCAAAACAGTTTTGCTGTGAACACTTAAACACCAATTTACTATATTGTTGTTTGTAATGTAATGATAAAAGCTAGTAGTTGCAATTGTAGCAGAAATCCCTCCCTTGCTACAATGTGATTGTCTGAATTTGGCTGGTTTGGACATAATTTCTGTCAGTTACTGTGATATTGTACAGGCCAAACAAATTGCTGAGTTCTTAGAACAAAGCACTGTTGCTAGAGAGACAAGAAATACACACAATCAGATGACTACTTTTGGTTTTACCTCTCGATCAAGAAATCCAAACAATCTGAATTTATGTCTGGACGTGTCTCTCATCTGTCATGAAGTTTTGTCATCAAGTCCCCAAATCTTACTTTTAAGGAAATAATGCTATCATAATTTAAATACACAAATAATGCTTATGCTTGAAGCCTGCACATGATAAAGAGAAGTCAGAGAAAAACTTAAAAGTGTCCAACACGTCTCCAAAAATGGTTATTATTTGTCCAAGTTCTTATTTGGACTCTTAGTTATGTTTTAAAGATAAGGATGGTCAAGTGTATAACTGCAAAGGAACATGAGTGCTGGTGTTGCCACTCTTAAATAAAACTACATTTTTTACCCAGTTTGGCCTTTTGCAGTAGAAACAGTCTTATATGTTATTTAAAGAACAATCAGTATGATTGCTCGTTCAGAGAACATGGTTACAAATCTACAACACGTACCAAAAAATACAACCAACGCAGTAAAACGTTTTTCTTTTCTTTTCTTTTTTATTTGCAGCAGATAGATACTACAGATACAGGTGGGTCACAGAATGTGCCATGCAGCGCTCGTGGCAAAGAACAAGAAAACAACGTTTGATTTAATATGTTGTGACAATAGGTCTACGTGAGCGCCTTTCACATGAGGCTAAAAGACTGGTGTAACAACAGGGTTGTACGATACAATAACACAGTGCAACAGCAGATCAACTGTCATTCCTGTTATATAAGCATTAGATCTTCAGGCAACCAAGGGCTCAAAAATATATACAGCCGCAGTCACAGCAATAGTTACAATAATATAATATGACTATTGGTAGAGCTGTTACAGTAGCTGCACATTAGTCATTATGTGGAGTCATAAAACTGGGGAGGGAAAACCGTGATACCGCTCAACGGGAGCAACCTACTGTAATAGACTGGGGACTTGAGTGATTTCCCTTTTGCATCCTAGGCAGGAAAATAGAATTCCTGACTTTCCCTTTGGTAATCTGAATATAGATTACGCATGTATTTATTTATACATTCATAGTCCTGGTATTCCCATTATTGCGAGGCTTTTTCTGCCACGGTGGTAAATAGTATTACAGTGTGCAAAACTTTATGTAAGGAAAATGAGGGTCTCTCAAATGCAATTTGATAGGTGCCTGGTGTGTGTGTGCGCGTTTGTGTGGGTATGTATACGTGCGGGTATGAACAGGTCGGATCAATGATGCGACCGATTCCACCAGGTGCTGATTGCACGTTCGTGTGCCAGGCGCTCGTGTGTGAGAAGGTGTTAAGTATGCAGCGTGTGTGTGCGCGAACGCATGTGTTTGCCCGCTGATTGCTTGTGCTGCTGGTGAAGGTCATGGATTTAATCAAGCTACGCGTCACTTGTCCCAGAAAGGCTGTATATTACCGCGCTAACACACACACGCACGCATATTCAATGCCGCGGTTAACCTGCAGACAGCGGAATAGAAAAGTGGCCTAAAAGTAGTGTGATTTCTCACTGTGCAGGTAAGTTCCTCCACCTGGATGCTGTGTGCTCACATACAGACAGTATTTTTAGGTAAATCATTCATCATAGGGGAGCAAAGTCCACTGGCACAATCCCCAAAAGACCTGAGAGAACACTGGAAAAAAAAAAAGGATGTGGGTGTGTAGGTGTAAAAATGGGAGAAAGAAAACGAGAAAGAAACGAAAGGAAAATAAAGGGAGTGGTAAATCTCAAAGGGTTTCTGCTCCCTTTCCTCTTTCCTGTCAGCCTTTAAGGTAATGGGTGCCTATGTGCTGTGCTGGTGACTGTGTGTGTTCCTGTTGGCTGGGTTGTAGGAGCACGGTGGAAAAGCGTCTTTTCTCCTGGGGGGGACGTTGCATCCGGAGAGCCCTGGCTACAGGCGCTAGCCAGCCACAGAGGCACAAAGGGCCTCAGCGGTAAAGGACAGACAGGGCACCCTATGCCAGGCTTGGCACACATACAACCGCCTGATCAAAAACTTTGTTCAAGAATGGTGACTTGGCCAGTCTGAGTAGAGCTTCCTTATCCTCATGTGCTGCTTTCTACTCCCCTTTTCCACCTCTTTTACTTTCAAAGTAACCCTTTTCCTTCTCTCTCTCTCTCTCCTTTCTCCCTCTCTCTGCTTCTCTCGCTACTTTTCTCAAGCTACTCCCAGTGTCTGCCCCATGGGAAATATGTTACTTGAGTTGGTTCCCTTATGATTAATGATTTACCACAGATATAAAAAAAAAAGGGACAAGAAGCCTGAAGCAGTAAGACAGTGATCGCATAAACATATACACAAAGCAGACACACACAAGAGCAAAAGTTTAGACACAAAAACTATGTCGTAGAACTATGAGCTAACTCCAAATTAACATTTTCCTCAGCTGACAGTGTTGTGCGTGTGTGTGTGTGCTTGTTTTTCAGATCTGTGTATGCATTTCTGCATATGATAAAGAGTGGCCTCAGATCCAGTGTCCTATTAATTATTCATGTGGTCACCAGAGAGAGTCGGTGTATTTATGCCAATCGATAGCTCTTAGATATGATATAGTACTGCTACTCAAGACACACCCTCAGTCACCATGCACTGATTGAGATGGGAACAGCATAACTTCTTCCTTTGGGAAAAACACTGTAAACAAGAGCTGATTGAGTTCTGTTCTACTCCACATCTTATCGTTTTATAGGACCACAAAAACTGATTAGTTCTATAAATCTATTATAAAATGCCAGAAAAAAAATTAAATAAACATATTGAAGTTTCCCAGGGCCCTTTGAAGTCTTGTGCGTACACAAACTCCATAGAAAAGCTATTCTTAGCTGCCAGGTCTGAAAACAGTTGCCATTGCTGAAGTGCCTTAAACCTGCAATTATGCAAAGGAAGTGACTCCCGTCCAGTTGTACAGACGTCTGTGACAAAATGATTTTACGTCTTCAGATTTAATACCTCCGTAAATACTTTCCTAGTATCTTATGGAATATACACGGTGTTTATTTTGTATAGTGGTCACACGAGAATAAAATAGGTGATTAAACAGGGTGTGTTTTATGGGGTGGCAACTTTGCAATCGATAAGCCGTTGTCATATGAGCTTGTGGTGTCATCAGCTTCTCAGACAGATCCACCTCTCTTCTCTTAACTTACGGTTTTAAAAAAACTATAGCCAAAGCTCTAAACTTCAGGCTTGAAACGCAGGAGTCAATAAACAAACAGGTCAATCATCCATATAGTGTTTATAGGCACTCAGCAAAATATATATTCATCAACAAAGAATTTTCATCCTCTGAGTTTTTTAGAGTCTATTAACGCGTGGTTTTGTAGACAGTTCTGGTTCACTCCCAGCACACATCAGCCTTACTTTCAGCCCATGGAGACAGTTGTTTTGAGTTAAAAGGTAGTGCGAGGTAGTGTATAGCGGGGTTTTATAAACCCATTGCTCAACACCAAATGACAGACAGTGAGCAACTTAAAAAGCCAGTAAAGCATTTAGCAGATGAAATAGCAAACATCAGCCTCAGGAATCGCTGGAGGGAAAAGAAACGCAAATGTTCGGCTACAACCGTTCATCAGGTGATCAGATTTTTGAATTAATTTTTCTTGTGTTTGCATTCAGCATATAAGACTCTTTCCGTACAGATTTCCGAGGTTTAATGATTAAACCTGAGCAAACGCTCCTTGAATCTCATAAGAAAAAAGGAAAACTGACAATGTTCACATGCCAGAAGCTGTGACAGTTTGTGACCATTTTTTTCTTGACAAATGACTCAAATCGTCACCAAAACAGCAGTTAACGTCCTCTTTACTGACAAATTACATGTGCGTTTGTTCCCAGTCACTTTCCTCCTTTTAGCAGGCATAAAATGAATGTGCTGTGTTAGAACAGTGGTTCACAGCCTTTTTATTCCTTCCCTCGAGGATGAATATATTACAATCTCATCCTACACTTCTGCACACGTAGCCTTTACAGTCAATTTAAATGATCCTGCTCAAGGGTCACGTATGTATGGAGCTGGTTGACTTTGTCTGTGGGCAAAGCTCTGACCTACGTCGTGATTAATGATTCCTGGCAGCTCTGATGACCCCTTGAGCCAGTTCAGGATACATTCTAACACGTTAGCTGTGTTTCTGTATGAACTGCTACGCTTCAGCAGTGATTAATTGCTTACACGAAAAACAGAAGCTGCTGACTGCAATAGCTCAGGAAATGTGTTCCATTAATGTTCAATAGGGCCTTTACAGATTTAGACGCAAGTGTACGCACAGGAACGCAAGCCCGATATCTCATAGTCAGAATCATTACACACTAATTACATTCAACCAGGCGCCTCTGAACGTATGCAAAATCACCTCCGCTGCATTCTTTTGACACAAACACTTCCTCTGGCTGACGGTGAGCGCTCTCCTCCTCTTCACTTCCCTTACAAAAGTTTAAGTGCTAATTGCTCCATTCTTTTGCTTACTGTCGCGCACGGTTCAAGTCAAATATTGGCTCTCGGCCGGCTTTACCATAAAGGGCAGAAAAGAGGAGAAAACTGCGCGTGTGTTTGTGCATAGGTGAGGGGTACACTGTGTGTGTGAAAGGCCGTGTTCAGCTGGGAGGAAAGTTGTGTAAAGCTTGCTGGCCCATGGGAGATGAGCTCCATAATTGTCACCATGGCAACAGCCTTTCAAGATGGAACCCTTCGAGTACCCCTCAAGTGCCACAGCTCCCGGAGCACAGAGCAGTCTGTGTTCGAGTGAGAGTGTGTGTCTGTGTGTAAGTGCGTGTGTATATATACACATCCCCGAGTTGAAGCCAGCTACTTAAAAATTGATACATCAAGCGTCAGTGGAGAAATCTGACAAGATTGAAAGTGACGTCCTTTATGGCCACCGGGGTCACATCTGTAGGTGGGTTTGTTTGTGTTCATGTGTACATGGCTGTGAAACGTGTTTTCAGTCAAATTGACATTGTTGTCACACAAAACAAACCTCAGAAAGATGGTCAAAAATAGCATGCGTGAAAAAAAATAATGTGCAAAAAAGAAAGAAAGAAAAATGGCGGCCATCGAGCCAGCTTTACAGCGTGCTTTACGCCACAGTTCCATTACATGCTTAATGGTGCTTCACTATATAATACATCATTTTGATTAATTGATTAACTGGAGCACAGCAAAGAGTGTGTACCTTTTAACGGCGACAGAGGAGCATAACCCATGTGACTTTATTAACTGAAAATGTGCCGGTGACGTAAGTGAGTTCAAACGTTAATAAGAGGAAGTAGCGTATGCGGTGTTGTGTGCAGTGTAGGGTTCTGTTTATAGAGACCAAAGTAAAGTGTGTGTGGAGCTCTGTGTATGTGTGTGTGTGCAGTAATGAGGAGATTTGTGTGAGATAGAGATGTCAGCATCCAGAGTCCAGCCCCCTGCTGAGATCCTCTAATCCTTAATCGGAGTTCATAACAACGTTTAACACCATAATATTCGCCATTACTACTAATCCTGCCCCACACATGCACACTTACACAAACACACAATTCCTGTGCAAGCATTCTGGGTTAAGAAATATCCCAAAGAAAGAAGCTATGTGCCTTATTATAATGTCAGGTTTGACACAAGTCTAAATAAAATTATTGGCAAAACTGTCACCTGCAAGCACAAGTTGTATTGCAGATTTCATAGGCTTATTTGCAAACACACTAAAGCTGACAGCAATGCTAATATGAATGTTTGTTCACTAGCATACTGGGATTCAGCGCACTAAAAAATACATTTTAATGACTCATTTGAATATTTGTAGACTCTGATTTTTTAACATCAGAGGGATTTACTTGTTCTAGCAGGAAAGGCTGCTGAAAAAAACAATATATTGCAAGTAGGAAACAAACAGAACAGACGTTGTCAGTATCAAGAGATATTTGCTGTACATGCATTTAGCTGCATAATTACAATAAATGAACAAATGCCATATGAGATGAAAATCTATGTGTATAGACAGTCCATCCCACCGTAGAAAAGGTGTTAAAATACGCTGCCAAGATGTTTATGATGGAATCTATTTATTTACAAATGTAGGACTGTGTGGAAATACGAGGGATATGGCTTAAAGAAAAACACCTCATAATTAATCAGAAGCATATCTGTTTTCTGTGAGTGGCATTTCTGGAAATGATCTGCTGTTAAAGACACGGGCCTTGAGGTTATAGTGTACAGGGAGTTTACATTACTGACACCCAGTTCAGCTGCTACAGCTCAACACATGTGAGTGAAGCTCACAGTGGGGTTATTCTTAAAACTCTGATGTTTTCTTTGAAAGCACATGATGTATAGCAGCAGTTGCTTTTAACTGACTCTAGCGAGTTAGGATCACATGTTTGCAGAGCGGGCATGAGCCGTGACCACATGGAAGTCATAGACCTCTATGATTGATGCCTCTGGACAGACCCTTACTCTGTTTATGGCGTCTTACAACTTCTCTGACACACGCGCACATAAAGGCACAAGATCACAGTGGATATGAAATGGTTTGTAATGTCCAGTACATGAAGCACATGAGTACACCCAGGCTGATTTCTGATCTACTCTCTGTCTCTTGGACATCAGCCAATTACTGAGAGCGGCCAAGGGGAACTACAGGATGAAGCCCTCTCTCTCTTCCTAATTCTCTCCATATCAGTCTTTTTTTCTGCCTTTCTTTGTTTCTGTTTTTCTCTAACTTTCTGTGTCCCCTACTGTCTATCTACTTATGTTTTACTTCCATTCTCACCATCTCTATTTGATTCTCATTATGTGTGTGTGTGTGTCAGAGAGAGAGAGTGAGAGAGCAAAGACTCTGCGTATGTATGTGTGTCTTTATTTCCCAGTGGGCTGTCTGTCATACTTTGACCCTGACCTTCTCCAGAGCTCTTGCACAAATATTTACTCTCTCGCTGACAGGCACACACACATACACAAACCCCTCAAAAAAAAAAAAAAAAAAAAAAAAGGGAAAAAGAAAAAAAAAAAAAAGAAAAAAAAAAAAAAGAAAGATTAAAAAAAAAAAAAAAAAAAGCCTGCTAGTCATCGGCTCTGTGGAGCTGAAATCCCCGC
>VUQG01004454.1:41239-79207 GCA_015106755.1 Etia nguti
ACACGGCAGTAAACGTGCTCACATCGGCCGGCCCCGTGACCAGAAGAGTGTGTTGTAGGAGGGGCAGTGAGCCTCCTTTACTCATCCACGTTATTTTCAGTTCGTCACTCTCAATAATTCATTTTCTGAAGCAGGCAAGGAAAGGAGAGCCCTGTGGCTGTTTCTCTGTGTCAGTCATAAACGCACTGCCAGATGTACCTGTCATGTGGGACGCCATATTTTCACTGCCTTTAATCTGTGTGTGGGCAGTGGATGACTTTGTCAGCCAAACTCGCTGCAAATCGAATTGAGATAGCAGGAAAATTTGCACTTGCATGTTTCAATCTCTTTCAAAGTTGAAGACTGCAACATGGTTAGGATTTATAAAGAGCTAATACTAAAGCAGCAGAAAAACAATGATTAAGCTTCCTGCCTTCCTCAAGGTCACACTGGATCAAAAAAGTATTTAGAGTTAGTTACTAAGTGTGTGCTTATTTATGAATACTTCTATTTCTGTGTGTGTGTGTCTGTGCTTCAATGTATATCTGAGAGATATAGAGTTGCCTGGTTAAGGCTAAAGTGTTCCATAAATACATCCCCTTACAATATGTATGCCCCTTACTCAAGGTAAAGGAAGTCAAGGTTGTCACGCACAGAAGATACAAACACTTGGGAAAAATACCAATGCATGTTTTACATACAAGAAAATTGCTCAATTCAGTCCTGCAGAAGCTTTTTATCTGAATAAATATCGACAAAACAATTAGATCTACGACCAGATCGACAAATGAAGCAGCCTTGAAAGCTAATGACACTCGTAGACCTAAATGATGTCTTTTTAGCATGAGAATGCAGCTGGGTGGCAAGAAGCCATAAAGAGAGGACTCTGTGATTCATGCTGCTATTGCAGGCCTAATTTAAATGATTTAAACTCAGATTGTATGTTTGCAGTTTGTTTGTTTGGAGATGTTACCCTCTTGTTCTTCAACAATAATTCTTTATAACTTATAATACATCCACGAGCACAATGAAATAGTGTCCTTGGGTTGTCCTTGTCGCTCTTGGAAACAGACACCATTAGAAGTTTCTTATGTAACTGTTAGCAAGTTTGCTATGTGCACATGATATACTGAAGTTTTTCGAAACTTGATCACTTATAATATCGACAAAAAACATTTAGGTGTGATTATTAGGTAAGTTCTAGAGGTTTTAAGGAGGATCTATCACACAGTGTCCTCATTTAGTCACACAGAAAATTAAGTTCAATTCAGTTACATTTACAGTATATAGCACCACTTTACAACAACAGTCCCCTCAAGGTGCTTCATGTTGTCTGGTAAAGACCCCACAATATTAGAAAGAAACTCCGATGATCACATGGCGACAGAGGAAGGGAGGAAAAACTCCCTTTTAACAGAAAGAAGATTCTGGAAGAACCAGACCCATTTGCTGCGACGGCCAGTTGGGTGTGAGCAGAAGGAGACAGGATAAAACGCACTATGGGAGAGAGTGTTTAATCACAGTCAAGGTGTATAAACACACACCTCTAGTGCAGCCTAAACCTTTTGCAAAATAACTAAGGGATGTTCAGGTCACCGGATCCAGCCCTAACTATAACGATAAGGAATGTATTCTTATATATAGTTTTGCGCCTAATCTTAAAAGTAGAGTGTCTCTTTCAGGAGAGTGGCCTGATAGCTGAAGGCTCTACTTCTTGTTTGACTTTTAGAAACTCTAGGAAATGGTATAAGACAGTAATGTCTTTGTATCCAGTTTCGCCAAGACTCCATGAAAAAGTATTTTTTTCATAATGTTGACAAGCAGGCAAAAATACACTCCTTAACATCTTGGCAGTTCTCCTTTTCAGACCACTGACATTCACCTCTCCCTGCAAATACTTTGCCTCGCACCTCTTCCCAGAAAAAGGCAAATCATTTCCAGCAAACAGTTTTTACTACCTAGACAAGTCGTCGTCCAAGCCTACAGGCACCGCTGAAAATTTTTACCTATACCACTACAGCAACTGGTCTGGAAAGCAATATTTATAACAAAGAGCAAATTAATGATGTAACTTTGCGCTTTGTTCGTGCTCTTTGTTCTGTCTAACGCTGCAGCGAAAAGTCATTTGGAATTTTGTGAATGCTACCTTCTGGCTGTGAAACAATAGTCCAGCTGTAATAAATAGAAAAGCAGCAGCGAATTGAACTACATCTGTACACTGGAGCTGAGCAACAATGCCTGTGCAGTGCCAGACCTATCAACCTGACAGGCTGATCGTACATCTGGAAGTAATCCATAAACTAGAAAGAGAATGAGGGAGGGATGAGGGGAAAGGGTCAATGGCTGCCTTCCTGTTCCTGTGCTTCCTGTTCAACAAACCCACCGGCTACATGCAGGCGCCTTTGATTTTAAACTGAGAAAACTGGGAGACTGATTCAAGACCATAGAAATGTGAAAATTATGAACTTTCCCATGAGTGCGCACATGTTTATCCCTAACTGGAACTCAACGGCATATGGAAGACGCCAATTAATGGGAACTGTACCCAAAGGAAACACACTCTCCCCTCTACACCTCTCCTCTCTCTCTCACTGCTTCTGTCTGTGGGGAATAGTGCTAAATAAGGACGTGAAGAGTTGAAACATGCGTTAACAGTTTCTCAGTCCTTGGCCTGCTTTTTCTCTTTTCCTCTTAGGGTTTGTTCACACGGTTCAACCCACTGCACCAGACTCAGCCATACAATGTCCTGCCACTTCAAAGCCACCTTTATGTCCTCTGGTTTTGTTGCTTCAAAAGGCACAAACGATACCTTGGTGTTAAGGTGGCATTTGGCAGCTCGTCTTATGTGTGGCGAGTGATCAGCCATCGCAGAAGAAGAGCTTTGCGACTGTGCATGAATAGACATTATCTGGGTCAGTGTTGTGTGGGTATGTAGATGGGGACTACGTGTGTATGGAGGATATAGTGAGAGCCTAAGCCTTTGTGATTTCATGTCATTTATTCAAACACAAAAGAGAGGAGATGAGAAAGAGGGAGAGGGGAAAAGGGATGGAGTTAAGGAGGGACATGTGAGAGAGAGGAGATAAAGGAGAATAAAGGAGTAATGAAGCAAAATGTGGCTGTCATTAACCAAATAAATGAACAGGGAAGTCAGACAGCCAGTGCAGCAGAAAGGCACGCACTCACACAGGCAGGTAGAAGGACAGAAAACTGGCCTCCACTTGGCACAAGTATCCGTTTGTCCTTTAAGAACATCTGGATCGTAATAACAACCTGCTTCCTAACACTTCAGTAGCTTTCTGCCCCCGTGCCTGCAGCAGTGTGCACACGTACACTTCATATACTGTATGCACACAAAAATCTTCTGACTAGCTGTCTAAATCCTTCTGTTAGCCGCCCACTACCTTCCTACCAGCACCTACATGCTCTCAAGCTCCCTGAGCTGCCAGTATGAGAAAAGCAATGAAATAAGAGGTGTGTGTGTGTGTTTGTGTGTGTACATGTGACACATAACATACAGTAGGGAGCTCTTGACCTTCAAAAGTCTGTATCTGATCAAAATAAAATGCTTGCTTTACCCACTGCTTCAACTGTCCACATTAGCTATTCACACATGCACACACACCCACTCTTCTGCTGTTGAGGGTAGAGGGAATAAAAAAGAGGTGGGTTTCCTACTGAGCTTTCAGCATACACACACGCGCACACATACACACACAAACACACACATGCTCAGTCTCTTTCACAGGTGTGAAGATTAGCCTTTCCCTGTGTCTGCTCCTTCTTTAGACCTTTCATTATGAAGGGAGGACTGAAATCCTCTTATGAGATATAAAGTGTAAAATTCTATTGTACATATGCTACTAAGAATTTTGCATCTTCCTGATACTTATGCATGTCCAAAAGTCTTGGAATATCTCCATGGAGCCCTTTCCCCAAACATCTGATTGGTCTGATTCACTGAACGCCTGAGTCGGGGGGGATTTTTTTTTCTATGCTGACTGACTTTTGTATGACTATGTATGAAAGAACAAATTTGTCATTGAATCAACAACAATTTGTCTTTATTACGAGCACTTCAAAACAGCTTTTGTTGGCTGGCTTCAGTCGTTGAGCAAAGATTTCGGTTTTGATCCCTTTGCATCCTCAGTGATACCAAACATGGTTACCTCGTTCAAAAATGCCCAAACAACAAACAGCTTTGCATGTAACCACCTAAACAACACTTGACATGTTTTACTATTTTATCCATCCATCCATTGTAGCGCCAAGACACCTGGGACAGGCTGCCACCTCACTCCTCTGGACTAGGAAATTATTTATTGTTGAGAGGCTGATGTAGGGGATTTTATTATCTTTGATTAATTTTCAGTCTTTATGCTAAGTTAAACAGTTTATACTCTTTTATTAATGAGCCTAACTATTAAAATATTCTGTGTAGCAACCCAGTGTCTCTGTAGTGATAAGTGATCAGATAATTCACACCAAATCAGATGCATATTGGTCTTGTTCCTCAGTATTTCGCACTTTGGTTTCAATCCAATTGGAGAAGTGAAAAGAACAGCAGGAGAGCTGAGTGGAATCAGTATGAGGAGTGTGGTGTTACTTTGAAAAGTTCCTCTTGTAAACTACTTCACGGCAGCATCAAAAATGCAAATGAATAAGAAAAGGGGGAAAAAAGACTATCAGACAAGTGGACGGACAGACGTGTTATGCTGACCCATATTATTTTCAGCTCAGAAAGAAGGAGAGAAGAGGAAGGCAGGAAAACTTGTGTTGAAGTGACATGTGTCTGCCCTCCTTCAATTCGTCTCCTCCATCTCTCCAGATCTGAGGCAGTAATTGGTGCTGTCAGACCCACAGAGAAGGACAAAACACACGAGCGCACACGCAGGTGACACAGCTACATACGTACACACCCACACACACTCCTGCCCTTCAGCATGTACCCCCAGGGCTTAAAGCAGGAGAGGTTTGAGAGGAGTATTCACTACATCCCCTACTAGCTATGAAAGACAGAGACAACAGGAGAGGGCAAGGGAGTATGCAGTGAAAATAGAGGGGATAGAAGAACAGTGGCAGACAGAAACAGAGAGGGCGAGCAGGACTAGAATGCACAAGAGACAAAGGCACATAGAATAAAGAAAGCAGGAGAAGGAAAGAGGAGGGAGTGGAGGAGCGGGGCTTTGGCTACACAGACAGAGGCGTCTGCATGGGGTAGAGAGAGATGGAGTTGAACTGACAAGGTAGTGCAAAAGCTACACAGAGGGAGAGAAGGAGAGAGAGGGCGATTATGCAACTTCAGTAGTGACAAAGCAGATGAGTATGATTTCTTGAGACTGAGCAAAGGAGTTAAAGGCCATTGCAGCAACACTGCTTTTAGTGCATGGCTGAAAACACAACTAATGGCATTAGGAGAGTGCATCCACTGCCAAAGCCAGTAATCTGAATCCAAATTTTTAATGAAGGTGATCTTGGTCAGTACTAAAGGTTAGTCAGTTCCTTCTTGGTAGATGGTCCCTTCTGTTTTTAAACTTTATATTAAAGGCCCCATAGGTTTCTAGTTTAAAAAAATAGAGGGGGTATAAGACAGCGTCTTTAGGAATGAACAATGATTTCACTTGGTGGTCGCCCAACTGTCTGTTTGTAATCTTTCATTCATTGTATTGGTTATCACAACATAGGATATTTTAGTCTATGAAAAAAAAAATGTTCCAGGCACTTTTGAAAGAAATTCCTTTGAAAAGCTGATACCTCTAAAAGTATTGTTTCTTGGGTCTTTCTCAGAAATAGAAGGTGAAGGTACCGAATTACACAGTTTACTTCCAGGAAATCTCAGACGAAATTATTCGACCTGTAAAAGTAAAGCAAATAAATCTTTGTCCCTGATTTTAATGACTGTCTTTAATAGGACTGGATAAGAGTGAGTGCCACAGGCAAGTTAGCAAAAGCCAAAAAGCATTACGGTTAATTTGTTTTGGTCCTTTAATGAGATTTCCAGGCAATAAGAAGAACATGGAGTCATATATCATCACTGTCGCATTAATTATGATAACTCAGTAAAAATATATCAAGATGACAGAAGACTGTTTACATCTCAACCTCGTGGTTTGTTTTTGCTTATGTTATTCAAAATTAAGACCACATTTCCCATGAATACCGCTGCATCCCATTCTACAGTCTGTTGATACGTGGGCTGTTTATCCTGGACGACGTATTTCCCTTTTTGTCATGAAACAATCCACCAGATTTAATCTAGTACAGTGCCCTCGATTAACAAGATCAAAACACACATATCCATACATTTAAACACACTTAGCTTCACACTCTCTCTGGGGAACGGGAAGCATTGGGTTGGAAAAGGAAAGAAGAGAAAGATGAACCCATGATCTATAAATGTTTAACAAGTGCAGACAGAGGAGATAAGGGCTGCTAGGAGGAGAAGTAAGACAGAAAGAAAAATGGAGAGGTGGAAAAAAAAGAAGACAATGGCAGAGGAGGCGGGCGAGGAGCAAAATGGGTGGCTTGTCGAAAACGAGAGGTGGAGAACAGTCCCATAACAGAAGGAGACATCACAAAAAAGGTTAGAAAATAGACAAGGGGAGGGGAAAGAGCCAGAGATTGTGAAAAAAAAGCCGTAATTGGAGGTGCCTGGTGTTTGTCTAACACAGAGGGGCTAGTAATGATTCCATTAGTGCTTCACACCGTGAGAAAGAAAAAAGACAGAAAAACAGAGAAAAAGAAAGGCAGAGGGAAAGAATTAGAATGACAGAGAGAGAAAAAGAAAAGCCAAAGACAAGGAAAAGATTCACAGAGAACACAGGACGATAATGGTGAATGTCAAAGGTGCTAAATGGTAGAAAAGAAGAAAACAAGCACACGCCAAAGGAACAAGAAGGAAGAAGAGAATTGAAGACATCCATTAAATGGCTCGCTCACTTGCGCTACAATGACAATTACAAAATGCCCTCCTGAAGCTCTCCCCCCCCCCAACCTCACCTCTTCATCTCTTTGTGTGACAGCAAACGAGAGAGGATGATTTAAATGCATTAGCAGAGTGTGTTTTCCCTATGGAAGACCTCCAGACCTCCAGACTGTTTCAGGCCAGGAACCTTTTGTTTGGAGCTGATGCAGAGCGCTGAAAGGACCCTTTAAAAGCCTGGCTGTTGTTCTCTCAGGAACACATTAAAGTGCAACGTACTGAGTTGATGTACTTTTTTTGTTGTGCGTCCTCTCATGTCTTTTGTGAATCCGCTTGCTAAAACGAGGCTGATTACGGATGCAGCCGCATTAGCTGGCTAAGTGAATTTTGACAAGGTAAGGTGATAGCATGAAAATAGAAGCATGTTCATGCAAACGCAGCACAGGCACAAAGTTATTTAAAACAAAAGAAAGCTGGTTTCCAGGGAGTGAATTTTTGGCATTATTATGTTTGGCTGATATGTTTGGCTGACACTCGTGGGACAGCAAATTCTCCTGCTGTATGAGGAAATTTCATTGCTATGCAAATCCTTCCCATGATCCTACAAAAAAAATGTTTTTCCTAATACCGAGTAGGTGGCGCAGACATCCCTGTGGGAGAGAAGCTCCGATTCACCACAAAGGAATTAAAATCTATTGAAATTTTTTATTTATTTATTTATTTTTTGTTCCCAGAATAATTGCTACATATGAGCTGAATACAGAAACCTGGCTTTCCTTCCCATGTTGAACGCAGTGGACACCTGTTTTCCCTGCATCTCTGATGACCCTAACCTATTAGACATGGGCCGTATATATTTCCTGACATGTGACCTCAGACTGTCAATAAGACTCCGTCATTACCTTTGCACACAATTGCAGCACGCACACATACGTGCGCACACAAAAGCTAGACTGTTTAGACTTTAGAGTTTAAGTCAGCTTGTTAAATGCTCCTTTATTACTCTATTTATTCTCTTTGGAGTGAGAAGAGTCAAGAATCTGGCCGACGAGGTCATGGAGATCACTGAGGTCAGGCACCGTGCTGTGTCAGACTGACTTTAAATAGTTTTTAGTACTGTGACAAAGACTTGCATAGTGTAATCATCTGCCAGCTAGCTCACCTGTCAAACAACTACAGCGTGTACATTTACAAGACAGACATGGAGCTCAACAGTCTGCGTTTCATGATTGAGATGCAGCTCGAGTTCTGCCACAATCTGCGCACATTACCAGTCTGCAAACTGCAGAGTACAGCTTGTTCTTATTCACTTGTCTCTAAGGCCCAACTGCCAAGTTTTCTGGGCGTCTTGGCTGCTGCTTCTCCCAAACAACTGAAATTGCATTATGCGCACCGATTTCAAGTCTGCAGTGATGAATATCTACGATTCCATTTTCTTTTCGGCGAGGAAGTGAGCCCGTAGGGACAGGTGACAGCATGAGCTTAATACAGCTTGCTCACTCAAACGCATGCATGCACAGTATGTACACACAAACTCACACATACTGCACACACCATCTGGGGATTTTTTCAACTCAATAATCTGCTTCCTAAGGCATACCTTTTCCTCTCCTCCTGCAACACAACACACATCAATAAGCAGTTTCTCACACACACTCATACTGCTCGCCTCTACTTGAGAAAGGAAAATGAGATGTTCGGCTCTGTCAGACACACACACTCACACACACACAAAAAAGAGAAGATGCCTTAAAGCAACTTCTACTCTTTCTTCTACAAAAGCTGTTTTTGTTGTATTGGGAGGGATGACACACACACACGCACATACAAACAAACATATTCACACAAAGTGCGTCCCTAACCTAAATACATAGAGTCATTGTCATTCCATCCTCCGTTTCACTGCAAAATTCACTACAGTGCATCTGCATGCAGAGGCAGACACATAGACATGCGCACACTTTTATACACAAATCCAAAAAAGTAGGGACACTGTGCAAAATGTGAATAAAAACAGAATAAAATAAACTGTTAATCTTTTAAACCTACTCGCAGTAGAGCATAGAAACCATCAAGTTTTCAAAGGGAGAAACTTCAGTGTTTTGGGGAAAATATGAGCTTATTTTGAATTTGATGGCAGCAGTGTGTCTCAAAAAAGTTGGGACTGAAAGTAGCAGCAAAATGGTGCAGCGAGAGTACTGACAGGGACTAGAAAGAGAGAGCATATTTCTCCCAAACTGGCTTTTCTTCATTGGCTCCCTGTTAAATTCAGAATTCTCATCAAAGGTCTTGAATAATCAGGCCCCATCTTATCTTAAAGACCTCATAGTACCGTATCACCCCATTAGAGCACTTCACTGCGGGCCTACTAGTTGTTCCTAGAGTATTTAAAAGTAGAACGGGAGGCAGAGCCTTCAGCTTTCAGGCTCCTCTTCTGTGGAACAGCTCCCAGTTTGGATTCAGGAGAGAGATACTTGTGCACCTCTCTGCATTTAATCATTAGTTATTATTAATCTCTGTGTGTCTTCCACAGTGTGTCTTTGTCCTGTTTTCCTCTACTCACAGCCAATGGCAGAGGTGCCCCTCCATGAGGCTGGTTCAGCTGATTGTTGGGGTGTTCTTTGTATTATTGTATGATCTTTACTTTACAATATAAAGCAACTTAAGGAAACTTTGTCATGATTTGCTGCTATAAAAATACAATTTACTTGAATTGAATTGAATTAATCACCAAAACATGTCAGCACCACACTTTTTCCACATTTGTCCTGTCTCTGTGTGTCTCTCCCACACAGATGCACAAACACTTGCACGCTTACATTCTGTCCCCTACATGCCTCAGGACCCCAACCCCACTCACGTTGGCACATGTCCTTGTTCTCCTCGAAGCCTGGTTTGCACACACACCTCCCGATGGGAACCAGCCATCCGCCGTCTGCACTGCAGTACATCTTGGGAGGCTCAAACTCCTCAGAGGCGTTCACACACACACCATGCACCTCAACCAGTGCTGTTTCTCCACCCGTTATTGTGTCAGGAAACTGGGCTAAGTTTAGCACAGTGAGTGGACATTTCTTGTAGAAGACCCTCACTGAGACCAGAGCAATGCAGGCGCCCAGGTCCTGGAAGGCCAAGTAGAAACCCTTTTTACTCAAGTTATTGATGGTCCGCACCTCTGTGTTTAGCTTCATGACACGGTCGCCAACGTCCACCTGTAAACAATAGATATATTTTACATGTGAGTTTGGTGAATGGGATAATGCAATCTTTAGCTAACTGAAAGCAACTGAAAGTGTTCTTATGCTCTCTCTGTGTGAGTATCCATACCTGTGTAAAGCTCTCATCTGCAGCAATAGTGTCAATCTTGATGTACTGACTTTCCTTGATAAACCACAGGTTTGCATTGTTGGACTCATAGTAGTACATGTTGAATGTCTGCAAAACAAACAGCATCCATCAGTTTTCAGGCTGTAGAAATCAAAATTATCACAGAAGAAAGAACGACGCACAGTTAACCGAGACAGATAAAAAGTATGAGTGGGTCCATCCAATGTGAAATTTTAACGAGGCATCCACTGTTCTGCAGCTCTTCAGCTGCTTGTCTTCATATCTCAGTGCATCTGTCTGGATTGAAAGTCAGCAACGCTGTCTGCAGCTTCATGAGAGCGCAGCTCTAAACTGTCACATTAAGCCCATTATTTATTCTGGAGATGTAGTAAGACTGAAAGGCATATAAGGTACAGACGAATTGAAATGTATACAGAACGGAGCAGTGTTATAAGAGAATGGAGGATGCAAAAAAGATTAATAAAAAGAACAAAAAAAGCCTGTAGAATAAACTTTGATTTATTCTCCAGCTATTGCTTCGTGTTATTTTTCTGTGTTTCTCTGTTTGTGTTTAGTATTCTGACTGGAAACGGCTGAAAAAGAAGTTATTTTGTATTTTTTATAATACAAAACAACCACACACACCTCCTTTTGACAGACCTGCTGATAATACACATGTTAACAACCTCCATATTAGAACAGGAAACAGACAGAATGATGAGGCCTTAAATGTGCCTTAAACGTTCTTCTTTCACAGCACAGCAATAAATAAACAGGAATTAATGTGTCTAATTTGTAAATGATCTACTTAGTGGTCTAATTAAGACGTGTCTACTAAGTCATACATTTGAGGAGTCAAAGACGATGCTGTAAATACTGCCGAGCACAGACAATATTCTCCAGGACTGCAAACAAAAAACCACTCCACTTGAAATATAACTTACCCGTGTGCTATTGATCTAAAAAAGAAAAAAAAAAACACTAAGGAAATCTTATCCTTTTTCTTCTTACTTCACACCAAAAATATTTCAAAGAGCAGACAACTACACAGCAGAAGCCATGGAGCCTATCAACACTCAATGTTTTGCTGAGGACGAGTGGGCAAACGAGCAGCATAAATGCAACAGGAGGCCTTAAACACAAACACACACACCAGTTGCATTGGCATTTGTGATCTAACCGAAGTCCACATGCTGATCATGTGTTAATAAAGCTTGCTTGTGTATTATGCTTGTGTGATGCAGACCTCTTTGCAGGTACCAGGGACCCCGGGTAGACTGTTACAGTCTCTTAGGGTGAATTTGATCTCAATGTGGACGCGCTGCGCTTCTTCCCGGCTGATGTGGCGCGTTCTCAGCCAGTTGTTTTGGTTGGCTTCCATGACGTTACACACCTGGTAGGTCCTCATCGGGGTATTCCTCTCATCCATGACACTGATCTCCTCCCACTGAGAATAAGAAACAGGAGGTGAATAGAGACGATTTATAATGATGTTTTTATTCGCTAGTTTATCTTTTGAAGCATATTTGGGATATTGCATATTAAAATAATTCCATTATTTAGTTTGCGGGCAAAGAAAGAATAAAAGGAGAAAGATTGCATGAAGCTGCAAAGAAGAGGGAGGGAAGAAAAAAAGAAGAGAATGTGGGATGAAGAGAGAGTGAAAGGGGGCGTAAGTGGATGAGTGATGAGGGGATCGAGAAAGGAAAAGAGAAGTGATGAGGGCTGCTGAGAAGTATTTGTGTTAAAGGGGAAATCTCTTTAACTAAAACATAAATTTCAAATCAAAGAGCAAGTGAACATGAAACTGAGTCAGCGTGACGCTCAGCAGCACTGGGCCCAGGCTGACAACAGCACAACTCCCTTTCATCGTTAGTGCGTGGACAAAGAGGTTTCTCAGTTTAAAGACTGGTTACAGGGAAACTGGGTTTAAGTTCAATGAACTGTGATTTAGTGCAAAGCAACACTGGCCTGCAAGTTCTGTTTTCATGTCTGGGTGACTATGAGTGATGATCCATGTCAAGATCACTGAAGGACTGTCTTTGTCTATGCTGCACGTGTTCGCAAAGTGAGTATGTTTTTCTTGAAGTGAACGGGCGATTTAACGCTTAAGAGGTAGACGTGTGTGTGAGACGTGCAGAGAGAGAGAGAGAGAGAAACACGGAGAAGGAGAAAGAGAAGGAGTAGGTAGGACAGAGCTACTTTGTCTCCCATCATCTACTACCATCTGTTTCCACTTCTGACTAAGGCTGTAATTGAGAACACTTCTCGCATGAGCAGGAAAACATTTCTATCTACTCACACATAGACAAGCACCCGCATGCGTATACCACTCTCAGACAGACACACAAAGAAAAAGAACATTTTTATTCCTTAAAGAAAAGGAAAATAAACCAATGTGGTTTCAGTGTCTCAAGATATCTGATCCATTCAAGAGGAAGCTAACTCAATTTTCTTTGACACACACACACACACACACACACACTGGATAGGCTCTAGTTTGTGGCTAGGGATGAAGAGACCACCATCTTTGTTCTGAGCTCCTGTCATCATCTTAAGGCTGAAGTCTTTAAGCTCCAGAGTGATGAGCACATGTTACCCAGCCATGTTACACCATACTACAGTATATACAAATACGCTAACCTGTGCGACATCAAACAACAGTGGACCTAGACCACGACCCACCAAGGTAAACACCAATTATCTCTGACATGTCCCAAAAGTCCAGAGAAATAAAGAAGAGACGGGCAAGGAAAGAGCAGAGTAAGCAGCAAAAATGCAAAGAGAAACTTTCAGACGAGCAAAGTCCAAGCTGAGGTTGAATTCTTGAGGTTAATCTGATGTGACAGCCCAACAACCCGGCAAAAGCCTGACGCATTTCACCTCGAAGTCCTGAGCACTAAAACAGAGCCACATAAAAACACACATTCTCACACGCATTTGCGCTCACTCGCCAGCTCTCCTGTGCGCTCAGATGCTTTTAATCTCCACAGCCTCTTCTACTGTGTATGAATTGGAGCTTGAACAAAACCAGCTCTTTCTTGATCCTGACCTTAACAGTACTTCAGCAGACAGAGAAATTGGAAGAAGAAGAAGAAAAAAAAACAAGAGAATAAGAAGAAAAAGAAGACAAAGAGGCAGTTAAGAGTTGGGAGATTATACACAGCATAAAGGACGTATTACTGGGCCCGTGCTCGACAATTTTACGAATGCAGCGGCTGAAACTCGCTCTGATCAGCTGCACTCGATTCAATTGAAAGAACAAAAATGCAAGAGGGAGGAAAAAAATAAAGAAAGACGGCGAGAGAAAGAGAGAGAGAGAGAGGAATGAATGTTGGTAAATAACAGGCACGGCTGGCAGCTAAATAGATCCATCTGTGCAGAGCGGAGACCAGTCGGACATCACAGGACGGTCACACATACCCACCCACACAAAGCTGAGTCCCCGGGGAGGGGTGATTAAAGCATTTATGGGAATAGTCATTGAGGGATAAAAAGGGCTTTATAATGTCTTTGTTTATTTCTTTGTAGGCAGAGATTGGAGTGGCTGGATTGCTGCCACTTCCTGTTGAGCAACTTATTTCCCTACTCGCAAAGTCTGCTCGTTGTCACTTTTGCCGGGTGTGAGACGCAGGTGTGCTTAGGAAGTTGAGAACAACCGGGTTTTGCTAATTTGCTAACGATATGTCACACAACTGAGAGAAAGTCTCCTAAAAATACAACTGGGATAGGCTCAAGAGTTTCAGCTTTCTCATTTAAGACGCAAGTGCACAAACACACACTAACGCACACAAAGTTATAACTATTGCCAGGGCTTTGTTGGCTCAAATTGAAACCCTCCTCCCCGAACCCTTAATCACCTCAGCCAATCAGCGCAGAGCCAGCTTGATTGCTTTGAAGTGAAGCAGAGACGTCGGCTCAGCGTTTAGGTTCAACCATTCACCGGCTTAACATAATATCCCTCCTTTTGCAATCATCTGATGGGTACACCTATGAGGACATAATTGGCCGCCAAACTCTGGAACAAGCTCTGGCTTAGCAAGGGGGAGAAAAAAAAAGACAAATGACAGGGCAGGGGATAAAAAGTTGAGAAAAAAATGCAGGGGACCAGTGAGGGCTGGGGAGCCTCTGGGGAAGCCGAGAGGCAGTTGGGCCTCCCATTTTCAAACATCATTAAGACATATCTGTTTTGTGTCCCTCACTGCTTTATGGTGACAGAAATGGGTCGCTCCACTCAGTCTCAGCCACATCCGGCCCTGCACGGCTAGGATTAAGCGTGACCCGTGAGGGTCAAGTGTGATTTCGGACTAATTCAGGTAGACATTGGCCTGGTATTGGTGGGAATTGCTTCTCACTGAGAATAATCCTCAGGTTTAAAGCTCAAAGGTCAACTAGATAATCCCCCTGATATAAAACACAAGGCATTCTCACCACCCTTGCACATTTTCTCTCCTCTCGGAGTCTCTTATCGCTCTCTATTTCTTCTCTTCTACACAAGTTAGTAAATCTTTACGACATTCATTTTCAGACATATGCAGAATCATCATAAACAAACAGCACTTTTGCCAGCACGATTGGCAGCCCTTGTTAATCTCTATACTGTTTTTTTTTTTTATGTTGAATGCCACCAGCTGAAAATTAAATAGACATTTTGCAGCTTTACAAATGGAGATACAGTCTGTGATTCGCATTGTGCAGAAACTGCAAGCAGTAACATCTTGTGGCAAGAAATGTTTAGCTTTATTGGATCTTGTAAGAATAAACTTCCAGTGGAAGGCCAAACTGTGCCAGGAGCTACTGTGAAGATTTAAACAGTGCTGACGTGGTGGTTTCTCTGAGGATAGGTGGCAAGGAAAATTCTTTTTTTTTTTACTCCAAGGACCATCACAATGAAATAGAAAAGTAAAGATTCAGCAACTGTAAAACTTTGGGCTAAAAGGTTTAAAGTAGTAATTTGGCCGATACCCTGCCTTAAAAGTTTTTTCAACCAAACAAATTTAGAAAAGTGAGTTATAAAAAACAGAAAACCGATTAAACAACAAACATAACAATAAAGAGCTAACATGAGTTATGTTCAAGCTCATTTGCTTAATGCTTAAGTGGATAGTTACAAAGTGGGATGAAAAGTGATGTGAGGCAGAGGCTTCAAATAAAATTACTATTATCAATTATGACAGTTTACCACAATTAAACTGTTGAATTTCGGGTGATTTATCGTGGTTACACTTTGCAAGTCTCTCCTTTTCTTTATTTTTCAGTTCACCTTTGAGGAGTCCTTTGTGACACCTTCAGTTGCACTCCCTTTTATTTGCTCTGTACCCGATTACCCTCAAAAGTCAATAAAGAATAGATTTTTATTTTTGTGGCAACATCATAGCTCATCGTAGAAACTTGTATATTTTCTTAAATTACCAGATGAAAAAGAGTGATCCAGGTGGGAGATAACGTCGGCTTTGTGTACCAAACCCCCGCGTGAGAGGGGCAATGAAAGCAAAACATTTTACAAACTAATTTCCATGATCTGATTAAAGAAGCTGATAAAAAGTAAAGACACTCTAAACACTTTTATTTTTGCAAAGTCTCGGGTTGATAAAAGGAGGATATATTTGAAGTATTTATTTCACAGAGATATTGTGTGGAGACCAGCGTCTCCCCATCTGACAGTCAATGAAAAAAGATATTCAGGATGGGGTACGCTTCACTTTCCAGCCAACACGTTTCTTTGAGGGTAAACTAACAACACGTGTTCACCCCAACCTGAACTACATATTCAATAAAAGTAACTTAAATTAGATTGACCTGCTTAGTTTAGCCACAGATGGAACACATTCTGCTCTTTCTGCAGCGACCACAGAAAAAATAAAAACATCCACAAACATCTACAATATGACCGCACGATAAGAGCATTTCAATTAAGCGAGCTCGATACCCTTGATTGCCTGAGAAAACAACTTTGCCTAGCTCTGCACACATCAGCTGCCTCTTCACTTCACACAACCATGAAACCGCGTGTGGCATCCTGCAATTTAACACACTGATGCTGAATAGTGGAGAGGGAAGACGAGCGAGAGAGAAGTGTGACTCAAGAGGAAATAGAATTAATTCAGTGCCATTCAACAGCCCCTGCACTACAGTCACATACAGAAGCCGCTCTATTGACTGCACTTCTTCATTCTTCTTCTATATGCTCTTCCTCTTCTCACTACTGTGATTCATGATAGCTGCACTCCAAACTCCCGTGGTCTCCCATGACCAAAAGTCTAGTTATGCAACACACCCACCCTGTAGGCACATGTAAACAATGCGAAAACGCTAGGATGCATACGCCATCTCCTCTTATGTAGGAATATTTACTCCCCCATAGTGTCCCTTCACTCCATCCCAAAAATCGCAGCCTGTAATAAATGCAGGCTCCAGCACCACAGCCTTTTCAGCGTAGCAGAAATAATTTGTAAATTCCCACTGAAAACTCCCGATTTAGCAAGGACTGCTTATGAACCCAGTGCTCTCTAAAACACACACTCCAGTCCTCCTGCTAGCTTTGAGTCCTTGCCTCTTCCCCTGAAATAATGCAAGCCAACATAACATGCCATCAGATTTTATTTTGTGCCAGATCATATATATATATATATATGTGTGTGTGTTGCACACTGCAGGTACTCACCCCCTCATTAGGATAAGCCTCCCAGCCCAGGTCGGCCAAAGCTGACATTGAGTCCAGCAAAGTAACTGTGGCAACACAAAGAAGATAAAGAAAAAAAAGAGAGAAACATGTTAACAGACACATACAGGACATTTTTGTGGCATTTGTTGATCCCTGCCTCCTTAAAGGACGACTGATGTTTTCCAGACATGGTGCGGCATGTTTCTCTCTTGAATGTATAACATAACATTATGTCGCATTGTAAGTTTTCCGCAAAGAAACTTTCAAAATGTGTTCCACAAGGGCATCTTTTGTTGTGTTGGAGTACACCAGCAATGGAATCAGAAGCACTGGTGAACCTATAATTTTAACTCCAAGATTACTGTGGTTGCGCTGCAGCTGTTCCAGTTCAAGGGGACACAAAGTCATTCAATGAAGCCGTAAGAAAGACTGTATTTTACAGTTGAAATTGGCTTCAGACAATATAGTGAGTAGTCAGACGAAAATGCTGGTTACACGTTATATTTTTTTAAGGCTCACTTTTAAAGTTCAGTCGGTGGCTAGAAGGAGATTATTGTGCTGTTTAGCGCAGGAATAGTTCAATAATAAAAATCTGCTTGGCTTTTGATGCTTTATTTTAAGTACATTAGTTGTCGTTTTAAGACGTGTGCACGTACGGTTTACTCTGAATTCAACGTGCTGTTTCCAGTGTGTGGTCTCTGCATAACAAGAGGAAGTAGAGGGGGGATGCAGGAAGGTGAGAGTGAAAAGTGAGAAGACGCCGTGGCAGGCTGACCTATGGGAGGCACAATGAAAACCTGTTTAGATTGCACAGCACGGTTCTGCACCTGTGTGTGTGTGTTTATCGCTTGTTAGTAGAGCCTGACCGACATAGGATTTTTAAGGCTCATACCGATACTGATATTTAATTATTTCAAAGTCTGACACATTTTTATCATATTTTGGTTTCTTCTAGACATTTTCTTGCAGATTTCACTGACATTTGTAATGTGCAGTTGTTTAGGAGTTCCTATTAAGAAAATATGCCACAACAATTCATGGATTGCTCTTTTATGCGGTGCCAGACTCTTCCAGACTTGCAGCATGCCCTCTTGCAGACAAAGTATGCAACATCAACGTTCATAACATGGTTCAAGGGTGTTCATGTTTCTAATTTTCATTTATTTGCCGATACTGGCTGATACCAATGTGTGCCCAAATTGCTAATACTACAGATATACGTTGGTCGTACTTGCTAGTGCATTTATAGATGTGTGGCACTGTTCAGTCTTGGCTCACTCAGGTCCTAATCAAGCTTTCAACACTGCTGACCATCAATATTTAATCAGTATCCATCTGCAGAGACTTCTGCTTTGCTCTTTCTTCTCTCTCTCTCTCTCACACATATTGTGTGTGCTTCGCAGGTTATCCTTCCTCTGTGGAAGTGTTTGAATGTATGCTTTCAATCCACAGCGCCAAGATCAGCTGTGTGAGTCGCTGATGTGACACAATTTAAACAAGCAGCATCCCTTTAAAGCGGCGCACTTTCATATTCACTCCAATTTTTATAAGGTAGCAGCAGTGACCTGGAAAAACTATTTACCGCTACCGCTACTGTAAAGTTTGCTTTCCTGAATGCAAATGAGGCTAATCACTCAATTGAAAAGGGCTGAAAGTGTCTGTTTACAAGGCCCTCTGTGTATCCGTACTGCTAGTAGGTATAACAAAGGGACTGTAAAATTGGTCCAGCCTCCTCTTTTCCTTCTCTTCTCTTCTTCCTGCGCTCATGTTGTTCATCAGCTCTAACTGAAACCCAGCCGTTCCCCTCAGCTCAGCACACTGTGTGACAGCAGGGAGGCGTGTCATGCTGTATTAACGCGTGTATATATATGTGCACTATGCGCGCGTCATAGCACACATATCTGCATGTGTCTGCATGCACTTGCACAAAGCGGTATGTGAGTGAGAAAACAGCCACAAAGAAAGCAGCGCGCATGGTATAATGAAGCAGAGAGAGGCGCTGCACAGCGGAGCCGGGGTGAGAGAGACATAGATTAAATGAGAGGGATGAGACAGAAACAGTGGTGGAGAGGTGCTGCGCAGCGAAAGGTCAGACGGAGCCTCCAGCCCATGGTGTATTTAGAGGAACTAAAGACCATTTAGACTGCTTTGCTCAGTTCATGGGCTTTGGAGTGGCACAGAGAAATGGGACATAATAGTATAATAATATATGATTTCAGAATCCAACAAAGAGGCACACATCCACGCACACACACATGGGCACACATATTATTTTCCCCCACACTCTCATATCTCTGCGCGAAGATAAAAGCTTCCTATCAACAAGGAATTTAGCAAAATTGCCTGTTTCAAATACAAGCAATTATGAATTATTTGATATTCTCTGTGATTCACTTCTTTTAGTACCGTTTCATGTATTTCACAGAGAGTATAACTGAGTACAGCTTTGACAGTTGTAAAGGGTCAATTCACCCGAATTACAAAAAAAGACCATTCATCTCCACAACACAGTGCAGATGATTGGAAGATTAAAACTTTAAATTAACTCAGCTGAAATTCTGAAACACCGTGTCTGTCTATAAATAAGTTACTTTATTGGGATAAAATACAGGTGACTGTGTATTCATTTTCTTTCACAACTGCTTTCAACCAAAGGAACTGTCTAAATAAAAAACGTTGATAATATTTTGTGGAATATACTTGGAATTTGTGGAATTTGACAGCCGAACTGTCTGTTAAAAGCTCCCTAGTCTAAATCTTGATTCTGCCACAGACAAGTTTTCAGAAAATAACTCAAAATTTCATGTTATTATCCAAATTTTGAGTTATTTTCTGAAAAGTTTTAGTTAATAAGTCAAAATTTTGAGATATGTAGTTTGAAATTGTGATATAATAATCACTGAATAATATTTCAGAAGTTGAAGCAAACTTCCATAACCTGGTGACCTTGAAAAAGACACTTTTATTCTGCCGTCTTTTATACTACTGTATGGAATTAGCCTAGCCTAGCAAACAGCTAACTGCTAAAACTTACCAGTTAAAATCCTATGGGCCACATTTATATAGCATATAAGCACAATATCGAAACAGTGCTCATAGTGTGGTTAGTTTTACAGGTAAATTACAAAAGTTGCACTATGTTCTAAACACATTCAGAATCTTTTTATTTCAAGCACAAAAACTGATATGCTTTTTTTTGTATTAGCAGTTAGCATTAAATTGCGGGTCACAAACATGATTAAATCCAACTTCTTGAAATGTTCTGCATTTGTAAACATCAGCAGTAACTAACCCTTTTTTATGTACAATTTAGATTTTGGCTAAAACATCTGAAAAAAAACTAATTTTTTTTTGTTTTTTTAGTTGCTGTTTTTTTCTCATTATAGCAAAATATGTCTTATTGTTGTCTAGTCAGCTAAAGCATTACTAGGTCAATACATAGACCTGCTTTAAAGCCATTTTGCAGCCCACTGGGAAAACACAACCACATAAACCTACAGATCAACACTTTTTCTTTTCTCCCAACACCTCCTGTCAATACCTCTTATCACTTGTAATCATTGACTGGACACATCAATAATGTATTAGGTATAGTTTCCTGAGTGCTGACACAGCCAGCATGCACAGAATATACTGTATGCATGGCTGTGTATCTGTGTGTGGCGTGTGTCAAAGACAAAGATGCAGAGAAATTATGTAAATACATTCCAGTCTTCTCCAAACAAACACAAAGCCACACCTCAGTCTGTCTGTCATGTCTAAACACTTTCATCACGTCTCATTTTATCTCTTCTTCCCCTTCTCAGGGGAAACTGACTGAATTGTGTGTGAGTGTGAAATCTAAGCCTGGGCAAGACCTGCCTTGGCCCAGAATAAAAACTCAAAGCTCATCACTCAGACCAGGTTCATATTTAATCTAATGACTGGTCTCTCTCTCTCTCTCTCTTTCTCACACACACACACACACACATGCACACAAACATGCGCAGGCTATCTCCAGGTCGTGAGCAGCTAAACATGACAGCTGAACATCTTCCAAGTGTGGAGAGACCACATGAAAGCAAAGAGACATCTACTAAGACGGTTTTTCCCAACCTTTCTGGCTAACAATACACCTTCCCAACAATTTCACTCACGGACACCCAAACATTACTTTAATTGTCCGAGGCCTTTGTCAGAGGACACAAGTGCACAGATCAGTAGTCGTGCACATGTGACCCGATTACTGTGAGAGCTGTTTTGTTACAAAGAGACAAGCTGTCGTATTGATTTTCAACACCAGACTGTGAGGTTTACATTCTGAGAGTGAAAGATGAGGAGGAGGCGGGGGTGGGGGTGGAGGGTGTGAATTTGTGAATTAGAAATTCCTGTACAAAAGCAGTAAAAAACTCAAACTGCAACTACTTTTAGAATAATGCGGAGAACGTGCAAAACGTTTTTTTCTTCTTCTCAGTTTCTTTGTCTCTTCATCTCCTTCTGCGTCTGTCTATTTTTCCTTCACACTCCCGCTTCCTCCCTCTGGGGTGTCTGTCTCTCTCTGTCTTCCTCTCTCTTTCTTATTCGCTGTCTTTTTAGGTCTCTCGACCGCTCGCTCACTGGATGGTATCCACCGCTTCAGCTGGGCTGCAAGAAGCTGTGATCCACCTGCCAAGAATCAAACAGCACTGCCAACAGCCAGACTGGTGCACAAAGAGACCAGGATGCTTACACACACACACACACACACACACACACACACCTTAAGAATGTGCCAGTGCCACAAAGAGAGAGACAGCACAATAAGACCACCACACAGACTCAATCTAGAGGACAATATGTGACTACATAATGAGTTTATAAGATCCTTTTCATCTCAGAACACATCATATTAAACTGAAACGAGTAGGCTTAGTGGATCCTGAAGAGTCCTGCTGACACTACATTAAATATGCTGATATATCACTGTTTTCTCTTTCTATAAAAACCCAGACTTTTATGCCTCTGTTTTGTGTTATAATAAAAATGTTAATCATAACTTACAAATTCAAACATACCTGATAAATTCAATTGGAAATTCAGAAAAAATCTAAATTGGAGATAAATGAGATGCTGCGAAGCTTAAGCAAGCAGCGGCTGCACTTGAATGAAGTTTTTAGAATTTTGCATAAAATCAGTCAGTTCCAATACAATCATCCCAGGCTTAAAAAAAAAACAAGCAATCAAACAAACAGCATGGTCCTAGCACAAACAGTAAACTGACTAAATCCAACTTTTATATACAGTCTGCCTTAGATATTTCCCACATGACAATGTTTTCTCAGGTAGAAAACTTCCATAATCAGTCGCCGTGTAACTGTATCAAGGGGTAATAATTGTTACCTTAGCTCAACAAAAATTGTGGAAACAGGGAAACAGCTAGCCAAGAATGTAGAACCATTCCATTGAGTTCAACAAAATGTCAATAGGCTTTAAGAATGCAGGACAAATTTCTCAACACATAAAACAGCTAAAAAAAAAAGAGAGCATGCACAAGAAACACACACACACCTTTATCCACGCTCCACTCCACTGAGAGTGCAGTTCAACGAGTAAGAGCGTTGTCAGGGCAACAAATGAGCCGATGGAGAGCAGGATGAAGGAGTGGGAAGACTTGAGCCCTGAACTTTAGGAATAAACTGGCGTCACACCAAGACTGCTACCCTTGCTGTCTTTTCATCAATCAGCCCTGTGCTTTTCTCTCTCCATCTCCTCTCTCATCCTTGTGCTCATGCCATTTTATTAAAACTGAGTGATACAGTATATCCTTTGTATCCTTATCTCCAGTGACTTCCCGGCATTTTGTTATACACAACATCCCTTTCCCCTGTTTTTATGTTTCTGTTGAATGTCACACGGAGGCAACGGTGAATAGAGTCAAGTAAAGTATTTATAGCTTTATTCGTACTGAGCACCCTGGATGCAGAGCATGTTAAGATAAAAGTTGCAGCTGTGAAGGCAGCACTCTGTTGTGGTGGATGCCGTTCAAAATATCTCTATTATATAATCAGCAATGACAAGACATTAAGTCACTCGACATTCGCTATAAATTTTTAATGGATTACCTCATAGCTTCGATGGTCTGTTTTAACCTTATAAGCTAAAAGCAGTTTTCCTTTTATAACCGAGACACATGAACATCATTATGTCACATATGGAAAAGTTTTTACTACATTTCAGGCAATATTATGTGCCCTTTATGGATGTAGCGTTTAATTATTTCTTTTATGAAAGAATCCTCAGAAGAAGAATGTTATATTTTCTTTATATGTGATAACTGTCTGCAAACCGAATGGATCTATGAATAATTCAGCTGATTGGATTTAAATTCTAATCCCGATCCTTCATTAAGTCAGTTCTGTTTCTTACTGCTTTCCCACTATGCATCTGTTCAAATAACTTATGTTGGTTTACTACACTTTAACAGGCGCAAAATTAAGTCAGCTTTAATCAAAGCCATCACATCGAATGCGTTTATTCGCTCTGTCTTTATTGTGAAGCCGCAACAGTTTCTCTATTAAAGTGATTCAGCAAAATCAAACAAAGAGGCTTGTTGCATTCAAATCAAGCCATCTGCAGAAAAACAAACCGGACAAAGGACAGAAAACCTACATCATTTACTGCGTGTGCACACTGGGAGGGTTGAACTTTTCATAATACAGAATCACCTTTTGCCAAGCAAAAAACGTATTCAGTTAAATGTAATTTTATTTATATAGCTTCAATTCACAACAACAGTCGCCTCAAGGTGGTTCATATCGCAAGGTAAAGACTCTACAATATTAGACAGAAAATCCAACAATCACATGACCCTCCTATCAGCAAGCACTTGGAGACAGTGAGAAGGAAAAACTCTCTTTTAACAGGAAGAAACGTCCAGCAGAACCAGGCTCAGGAAGAGGCAGCCATCTGCCACGACCTGCTGGGAGTGATGGGAGGGAGAAGGGAGCAGAGAGAAAGGACAAAATGGGAGGAGGAGCCAAATTTTACTAGCTGTTAATGATAAATATAGCAGTAGTGTATACATACAAAGGGAATGAAAAGAAATGAGCGAAGAAGAAACACTTCTTCATGGGAAGCCCTTAGCAGCCTAAACCTATTGCAACATAACCAAAGTAGGCTTCAGGGTCATCTATCTAGACCTAACTATAAGTTTTATGAAAAAGAAAGTTGTAAGCCTAATCTTAATAGTAGAGAAGGTGTCTGTCTCCTGAATCCAAACTGGGAGCTGGTTCCACACGAGGGGCCTGAAAGCTGAAGGCTTCCTCCTATACTACTTTTGAAAAATTCTGGGAAACACAAGTGAGCCAGCAGGTTGAGACAGAGGCCATGAGATACATTTTATAAGGAGGTCGCACACAAGGTCAAACAATATTTTAGAAAACCTAATTCAATGCAATGACTTTTGTGAAGTATTTTGTAAATGTATTTTTTAAAAAGGGGGGATTTGAATGGGGAAAAAAGCTCCAGCAACCTCAAAAGCATATCATGCAAAATCCCCCCAAAATATTAAAATATTCAAGTATGTGATAAACTTTGGCTTGTTCAGCATGCACTTTTGGAATTACATTGTAGCAGGGGGCAGATTAGCCTACTCTGCTATTTCACAAACTGGAAACAGTAGCAGGACAGAAACAATGATATTCTGACAGACTATGACAGGAGCACTGCCCTAGTTTGTCGCATGAAGAGGCTCTGGAGTGTGAGTGTGAGTGTGAGGGCGTGCGTGCGTGCGGGCACGTCTTCGTCTGTGCATGCTCGTCGAATGCTTACGGGGTTGAAGTGTGACACCGAGTCAGATCCAGACACTTGTTTTCTTTAATAAGCTTCTTCCACCAGTATGCCAACAACTCATCAAGGGCAAGGAACGGCAAACACACACACGCACACACACACACACAGTGGTGTGCACACACAAACAAACACAAACCAGAGACCCTGAAAATTCAGAAATAACCTGCAGTAGAAACAACCACAGAAACATGCTGTATGCCTCCACATGTGTCTTATACACACTGACACTGTGGCGCTGATTTAAAAATGCTTTTTTTTTATTACAACATCTGCAAACACTTCATTGCTTATTTCTCTCTTTTTTTTTTTTGCTTTTCTGCTTCTTGCTAATCTTTCTTTTTTGTGTGCCCTGTTAGTTCTTAAAGACATTCCTATTGATCAGACAAGAGCACAAACACACACATTCACACACACAGACAGGCAGCTGTCACACAGTGGTTGGTCACAGGAGGGCAAATTGGCCCGGAATCTCTGGGGTGATCCTCAGCAGTCGAGACAGAGGAAATCACATGTCAGATTAAAGCGTGCTTACCCAGGTTTTCTACTGATGTTGCGCCCGGCCATCTATCAACACATGCACACACATCACTGTTTGTCTTTACCACACGAACAGTAGATGCCTAGCAGATTGCGTATCTGTTACAGTGCCTTCATGTGACAAACGGAAAAATCAGAAGGAGCTAAAAAACGACTGAAGTTAAAATGCTTTTCAAGAATACTTCAGTAAATCTCGTTTGACGTTTAAAACAGGTAAAGACACCGCAACTACATTTGATCAATTTCAAATTCAAGGGTAGCTGTGTCAGTATTTTCTGGAAGCATTCCAGGTGTTTTGCTCTCAGCCGCTCATCTGCACAAAAAAGCACAAAAAAAAGAAAAAAGTCTGAAGCATTGGCCGGTAAAGATGTTAAATCAACGACTGAACCAAATGCTAAGATGTTTGCTTGCAAAGCCGGTTAATGTAACCTTTCACAGCCACAGCAACAACCACGAAAAAGACAGAATATGAGAGAGAGAAAGGAGTGAGGCGACACGGAAACAACGTAATTCAATTTAGCCAAAAATAAATAAATAAATAAACAAAAACGAATAAATCCGGGATGAAGGACGCCAGGGGGTGCGCTGTGTGTGTGAGTGACGAAGGACAGTTAAAGGGAAAAGAAGGAGAGCTTGAGGGTGGTGGGTAGACGGTAGTCAAGGCCCAGTGATCAGTAATTTGACCAGCAGTTAAGGGCTTGTTCATATCAGAGAGGAGGAAGGGGTCAGCAGATGTGGTGGTGGTGGCAGAAAATGGGGGAGGGGCCTCATAGCCAAACTTCACTACAGCCATCACACATCGCAAGCCGAGGAAGGCTTCCTTTGACATTAATGAACTCGACATCCGAAGGGAATCATTCAAGCCTAAAAACTGTTCATGTTCAAGCCTCAGCTGGTTGAGACTTGCACATATTCATCCTTGTGGTGGGAACTGAGATAAAAATAAGCTCCTGTCTCACAACACTTCTGAATATAAAATACAAAAACAGCCCATATCATTTCCAAAAGTGTATGGATACACTGGAAATATGCATATAGCATTCATAATTTAGATCCTTATCTTGTTCCCTTTTTTTCTTTAGAGCTGCTTGAAAGATCTATATCTTG
Source organism: Etia nguti (assembly GCA_015106755.1). Taxonomy (NCBI): domain Eukaryota; kingdom Metazoa; phylum Chordata; class Actinopteri; order Cichliformes; family Cichlidae; genus Etia; species Etia nguti. The sequence continues at coordinate 67,585 of VUQG01004454.1, forward strand.
TTTCTCATACATGAATTAACCCTAGTGCTAAAAGAAGGTATGGCTGTTTTGGGGGGAGTGATATTGTTCTAAATTGTAACATGAATAGATACTTAATGAATCCTTAATATTATTTTTTCTATCTTTAAAGGAATAGACTGAAGAACATCTGCCACATTCACATCTGTACAACACACATAAATCCCAGTAAATAAAAATGATGGTGGACTACTTGTTGGCAGTGACCTAACTAAGAGACTAAGACCATCAGCAACACTACTTTACAGCATAACCATGCTTAGCCTTTTTTAGACTTTACACGCACAGACAAAATAAATAAATAAATACAGACAGACATAATGCATTAATTTGGGAAGTTTAGGGGGTCAGACCAGGGTGGAGTTAAGCTAAGCTGGCTGTCTTCTGGCTTGAGCTTCATGTCTGGCACAGAGGCATGACACTGATTTGAGTCTTCTCATCAGACTCTCATCAAAAAGGCAAATAAGAATTTTTAACCCCTCCACCCTTGAAACACCACAGTAAAAAAAATTTTTTAAAATTCCAAAAACTACTAGGTTAAGTGTAATACAAACCCTCTTAGCCACCGATGACTAAGTATATGACTAAGGATAACACAACACAAAGGCTCTTGTGGGTGCTGTTATGGATGCTCTGCTCAGTAGAGCTCAGAGATGTGGTTGAGCTCTTCAGCTGTTTTTTTTAACTGTATTCCCCCGTCTGTCTTTCTTCTTGTTTTCCTTATGCATTTTGCTTCGTCTCACACTTTTTAAAAATCCCAGTCTCTCTGCCTTTCTCTCACTCACGTACACACTTAAACACACACAGTTAAACACACACAGCCTCACACACAATGAGTCCATGAGGTGAAGCGCGCACAGCAGAATCATTCTCTGTCACTGAGTTGTATTTATAACCCCATCTATCAGCCAGCCCCCGGAATATGTGCCACTATTCTCTGGACCGAGACCACCAAACTGCCCCCCAGCCATACATTAAGATAGGATAAGTGTGGGAGAGTGTGGGAGAGTGTGTGCACGCGTGTGTGTGCATAAGTGCGCACACATCCATTCGCGCTCGCGTGTGAGCCTTTGTTAAGCAGTTGTAGGAGCTCCACCTGATTACAGAAAGCGTACGGGAGCTCCCACCTTACCGTTACACTGGAGGTCAGAGAAATAGAGAAGGAAGAGGAGAAGAAAACAAAAGATAAAAACAATCAGGGACAAAGAGACGGAGGCCACGAGGGAGGCTGATAGAAAAGAGAGAAGGGCAGATATAAAAGACTGGGATTAGAGCAAGCTCGGAGTGGAGGCAGAAAAGAAAAACAGGAGGGTGCTCGCACTTGCTGCTTTCCTCTGCTGCTCTCTGATGAGAAAGGAGATCTATATCCTCTTCTGTCCAAGGTCATGGCTGTTACATGGGAGCAGAGCAATCTCTTGGACTCAACCACGGACACACACACGCGCACGCCCGCACATTGTGAGGTATGGTTCTGCCGATAACTACAAGCAGCCATTATAGATTAAAGCAATTAAACCAGATGAGACCTTTGACCCAACATTATACCACAGTCAGGATCTTGTGTGAATCATAATGTGTGTGTGTGTGTGTGTGTGTGTGTGTGTGTCGAAGCAGAGGGCATGCTTTACATATGCTTGCCTCTGCACTAACTGCTCACCCCCGTGCTAACCTTACGAAGCAATACAGCAATCTCCCGCAGCACCCTAAGGTCAATTCAATTTTTTTAAAAAAGCTTCAAGTGCGTTCCCATGAGCAATTACAGATTACAGTAAACCTTGAGACTATAAAAAACCCCTCGATTAATTCATCTGTACGTCCACTTGCACTGGGATTTACGCTTTAATATGAAATTAAATCAACATCCAGAGTTGGAATGGAAAGATGCACGGGGTTCCTTATTTTCTAGGAGTGAGGAGGTAAATTTAGAGGCAGAGAGGAAAGACACAAAAATAGAAAGGTGTGATAGTCTGCTCCTTTCCCCAGACGATTCGGCACATGGAGGATCAGAGAGAAAAAAAAATGCAGGGAGAACTAGGTGCAAAGCAACAGAGAAAAGAAACAAGACATGTTGTACCTCTGCATAAGAGAGGATACAGACCGAGAGCAAAGAAGGGTGGGAGATGGTACGGCAACCAAGGGGGAAACCTGTGAGCATCCACCCTGCTGTTACATCAGTATGCCCTCGGGGTCCAGACAGAGGGAATGGAGGGCTCCCTCTGCTGGTGCACAATAACTCACAAAGTCCTTTGCCTCTGTTCACTGGTGATAACAAAGACCTTAAGACCAGTTTTCTCACTCTTTTTCTCGCAATTTATGAATGAACTCATTTCTGCGGAGTCTTATGGGCCCCATGGAGATGCGATTACAGCAACAATTTCAAGTGGTTCTTTCAATTTTACCAAAGCCCTCTGTTACGACAACCGAGTTTCTTGTAAATGTCAACCAATTTTGGAGCGGATCAATAGCTCTGGTGGTAAACTAAGCCTTGTGACAGCTTAACACTATTTTTCCTGCTAACGCTATCATCTCTATCAAAGGGATTGTGTTCTTAATTGAGCCCTGAGAGCTGTATCTCTCCTTTTATGACAGCCTCGCTTCTAGTACGAGACAGACTCAGAGGGAGGATTTCCTGGAATAACACGACTACCGAGAGGCGTGGGTGGAGAGTATGCACACTTATAGGCAAACACAGGGTACACACACGCACGCACGCACACACACATTGACACACACACTGGCACAAAGAAGCACAATCCCTTAGCTAAGCACGTGTGGTCACAGCAGGAAAACTGGCAGGCCAAAAGGTAAAAGCGGGCCACAGAGTAGCTGACAAAAGTGGCTTCACTGGATTACTGTCCCACTGGTGAACGTATACACACACAGACCAGACACCACGCACACACACACACACACACACACACACACACACAGAGGCACACAGGCACATGGAGCAGTGGGCTTAAAGGTGCCAATTAGGCCAATAGTCTGAAACAGCAGGAACTGACTGGAGGGTGACTAACTTGTAGCACATTATTTAAAAAAGTGCATTTGTAAGTAATGAAAACCCTCTGACCCATCAGTCACCCCACATGAACATGATCCACATGTGCCTGCAAACATTCACAGCGGCTCACATGCTTCTGTGTTTATTTATCGAAATCAACAGGAGTTTCCTTTGGCTTCCAGATGGTTTCATCATTCGTGCTCTTTCCACTGAATATTTCAGCAGTGTGTTAGTGTCTCCCTCACATGCATTGTCTCCTGCAGTTAAAAAACCCTCCTGCTCCTGCTCCTCCACTCCATCTCTACTCTCCCTCTCGTCCGCTGCCTATCTGTCCTTCAGAGCCTTTGTTCTGCGTGAACTCCTCCGGGCTGTGACATACATTTAGCAGCAATGTATGTGCACGCAGCTTATACTGTTAAGTCAGCCGGAGACAGGAGATCCCATTAAACCTCAGTGGGGCCTGTCATTGTATGAGTGTCTCAGAGCTCACTGTTTAATCTATGTAAGCCTGGAGTTGAGGTCTCTCCGTATCTGTGTATGTGTGTGATAGTGATTGAAAAAATACAGAGAAAAAAAAATATCAATGAAGGCAAATCATAGTGACAGGAAAGCTTTGTTGAGCTTCAAAACAAGACTCAGTGGAGCTTTTGGGGGAACACTGAACAAAATGATTCACAGGATGACAAGTCACAGCTGTATCATCTCCAGCCAGACTGTCTGACAGCCAACAAGCAAAACAACACCAAAGACTTCCAATTTAATCCAAATAACCTGCTTCATAAACTAATAATTGTTTTGTTTTTTGTTTTTCTGGCTATGGCTTTAGCACATTGTTCTGCTGTTTTTTTCTTCCATTTAGTGCAAGTTTAACTTCCCTTTAAACAAGCCAGGCCCCATGTTTCAACCCAGCAAGCAGTCAGGAGTAGTTAGTAAGTAAATACATTGGCTAATTTCAGGCTGAGCATCGATGTTAATACAATAACCGAGAGAGGCTCAGCAGCAGCGTGTGACAAATTTAATGTAATTGCTGCTCCTCATTTGCAGACTGAGGCAGTGGCAACAGTCCATGGCAGAGAAGAAAACATTTATCAGTGTGTAATAATAATGAAGATATCTATAATTAAGAGGAATTTTTGACAGAGATGCCAATGCTGCTTTGGCATAATCATTATAAGTTAGTCTTCTTTGACGCAGGGAGAAATAGTCCACTGATTAATAAAATGTCAGAAAGTGACAAGTCGACCTCAGCATTCTCTGGATGATACACGGCAGGTTTGCCTGCCCGTATGTGTCATAAAAATTTCATGTCAGCATGCTCGGAAAAGAAAAGAAAAACGTGACGAACACTATTTTTGTCTCTCTTACTCCCTCTCTCCGCTTCCCTTTATGCATGATTTATAAGCAGCACTTAACGGGAGTCTCCGCCGCTGCGCTCCGCTCCTTCCCCGGCGAGTGGAGAGCCGCGGGATGGGGCTCCCCATCCAACAACTCAGCGCACGACCAAGTCATCTAAACTCACTCGACTTTAAAGCTCCACGAAACCCGTCGGGGGGCAAAAACCCACCTTCATTCTCCGGGTAATTCCGTAAGGCTCGGCATGGCGGAAAAGCGTGGAAAAGAAGCAGAGAGGACAGGAGGGAAAGGGATGGATAGATCCACAGTACGCGTGGTGATGCCATTTTTCAGGCTGCGCTGCGCCCTCGCTGCATCCCTGTTCGCCGTGTCGAGTCGGTGAGCGCAGCCTCGCGATTGAGGCAGGGAGAGAGAGCAGAGGAGAGGACGGAAGAGGAGAGAGAGAGAGAGAGGAGGAGACGCTGGGAAGGAGGGTCCACAGTCAGCCAAGTTCTGTCAATCAGCCGCCTGGCTTTTTGGGTGATGTAAAAGGCCTGTGGAGACTCTGTATTACACTGCAAAAAATCAACATATGATAATGAGATTTGGCTTCATGTTGACTTTTATGATAAAACATTACAAGCGGCCGTGTGACAGAGTAAAATTTCAAAGCTAACTGAGAGCAGTAGCCTTCATAGTTGTGCTTCAAGAATAATTATTGGCTCAAATGTCACAGCAAAACCAGACGTCATTAATTTCTGTAAGTCCAACTTCGTGGATCTTGAACATTTCAAAGATTATGTATTTATAAGCAAAGACACGTTTATTTAGCCCAGTGTTTAAGCTCATTTATAATAATAGAAATGCAATGATTTGGCATTTTTCACCGGTTATATTGATAATGATGGCTGCAAGCACTGAAAAATAGAAGAAAATTGGCAAACCCCAAAGAGGCCTCGTTTAAGGAGTGAATTACGCATATTAAAAATGATGCCAGATTATCCAGGTGAGATAGTCGTTCTGTTATGGAAAATGCCAGAACAATAGTCCTTGGCAGAACAAACCATTACAAAGCCACTCATCTCATTACTGTTTGGGTAACATTGTAGGAAATGCCGTCAGCTATTTTGATAAGAGTCGTGGCCTCACATTGATTACTGTAGAATATCAGCTGGGCCTCTTTCTCTCCTTGTGTCTTTGCCCAATTCCTGGTATTGTTGCTTTAGAAGCAACCAGCAGTAGAAAGCATTGGCATGCAGAACAGATCTCCTTATGGAGATTTATTCAGCCCTTATTACATGTATGTGTTGGCTGGGTATGTGTGTTGGTATGTCTTGAGCAGGCTGTCCTTAAACATGAATAAATAATGTGTTTGGCCTGTCATATGAAACCTGAGGAAGAGCTGAGAGTGTGCAAGGTCGACCTCTCTATCTTCCACTTTTTTAGCACGTCCCACTGTCAGAGCTGGTGGGACGTGCCCCTGATGTTAAAAAAAGGCAGTTTTTTAGTGACATTTCACCTCTTAAGAGTGTCCATTTATATTTGTTTTCATATACAGAATTTGAATCATGGCTTTAAAATATTTCTCTGAAAATCACACATCATTTCACGGGACTATGGCACATATAAAGCTAAAGTTACTAACAGTTAGATGAGACCTGTGATTATTCTGAGCCATTCAATTCATATTATTGGCAATAGGGCTTAATTGGAACTACTAAATGCAGTATCACAAGAAAAATGCTTATTTACTTTATTGCTAAGAGGTACTAAATGATGGCACTCTCATTTATATCAACCTAACTTTGTTATGTGAGCTTTCAGAATATAAAACTTCCTAATAATTATGGATTAGAGTCGGACACAGAAAGGCTAGAGTTTTTCCTTAAATCTGGGCTTTGTGCTGAACTAGTGCTGTTAGTTACATTTCAGAAAGGAGAGTGGCATCGGTATTCTCATGTAACCCTTTTACAAAGAAAGCAGAATACCACACTTTCCCCAAAACAGACTAACTATTCCTTAAATAGCTTATCTGTGTACATATTCTTGGCACGTTTCCCTCTGTGAATTCCCAGTGAAAAAAAAACTAAAGCAATCTCAGGTGGCTTGTAGGTCACCTGATGCACTGGGATTTTTCCCCCCCCTGTGGAGCCTCCAGGCAAATGTGATGTAACCATCCCCTGATTTATTGAAGGATCATGACCACAATTATATTTGCCACGGGTAACGTTCTTCTATCACGCTTCTATCCCAAATGAGGCTTCTGAAAGAGCTATAAAACTGTCAAACATACCCTGATTTATGCTGAAATTCTGTTTTACCTCCTCCCAGCCATGTGTGCGGCTTTGCAATTGTGTTTTGGCTTTTGTGTTTTTTTCTCGTTTGTGTGTGTGTGTGTGTGTGTGTGTGTGTGTGTGTGAATCCACCACCTCCACACATTTGTTAAGGCTCCAATTATGATGATGATTTGTTCCTTGCAATGGTTTTACTTGGATGACCTAATTTCCTTATTGAGTGTGGGAAGAAGAAGAAGAAGAAGAAATCTTCCCCTCCTTCTACTCACTCCATCCCCGTGCTTTTCTTCCACTTCTCCTTCTTCTTCTGCTGCCATGATGCTGCAGCCATCCATGCGCTGACAAAACAGTGCTGTCATGACTTCCCGCAGCGACGGAGTGACACAGCCCCTCAAACCCGTGTCACCCCCCTCTACCACAGACATGCACACATGCATGCACCCAAACACACACCCATCTTGCATGCTTTGTGGAAGACTCTGGTTTTGCATAATGACACGCTGAGGACACACACACACACACACACACATAGACACACGCTAACACATGCGGTGACAATCCACTGACAGAGCTGACAATAGTCTAATAAATGTTTGAAATGTTGTCATGTGTTTTTTTTATGCCTTTATGCTCATGACTCTATCTGCATCCGTTTCCGTCTTCTGACACCTTTTCACCCTCCTAACTTCACATGCATTTCCACAAGGAAGTACGGATTTCTTCCCAGGCTGTAATTTATTTGCAGAGGGATTCTTCTTTCATTCATTTTCCTTTCTCTTTTGACCTCTAGATTCTAACCCTTCACCCTGATTAGCCTGGCTGGGTCAGCCATTCACTACAGTGGTCCACTAACCAGCCAACTTATTTCTGTGCCGTTTCCTTACAAACAAATAAACAGATTGTTGGAGCGCTCCTTTTCTAATAAAGCCGAGAGAAGTTACAGGCTCGGACTAGCACAAAAGGCAGTGAAGCAGGAGTGCGTGCTGCGTGCATGTGTCATTGGTGGCGATTGCTTGTTTGACAAGGGGGCAGAGGTGATGGCAGGGTCGTCTGCCTTGCCAGGAACTCCCCCGCTCACCCTCCACACTCTCTATATACACAAACCCTTAGCCCTATTCAAAGCCACTCACTCATGTGGTAATGTCTCTATTGTGACAGCCTGAACGCTTTTTGGGCAACAGCTTGGTGCTGGCATTTGGGCAGAGGCATGTGTGCGCATATGAGCATGTGCGTGTGTGGCTGCGTCTGGCTCATCCACTGAGGAATCTGCCCATGCAGAGCTTGAAGCATTGAGTTTTCTGCCTCACCCCGGTGACAAACTGAGGGAGATTTGGAGGACAAGGGATGGGAAACCTTGGCAGCTTCAGGTACTGAGATTAAAGGACACCCCTCCAAACCACCCACCCGCACGCACACACACACACCTATATATCTGCACTCACACATCAATTCATCTCACTCCATTCTTACTTTCTGATACTGCCACCATCTCAGTGAAGAAGGCAAAGCGATTCGTCATGTCAGAGAGCCCTGGTGTTGCCATACAACAAAAGGTGAAAGGGAGTGTGGGAAAGGGCTGGTGCACAAAGCCCTCCCTGCCCCTGTCTGTCGCCCTGTCTCGGTTGCATACGCAAAGCTGAGAGCCCCTTCAGCATCCCCCACCCTGTAGCACATGAGGCCCCTATCTGCAAAAACACATCCAATCTCCCTAAACCAGTATGTATACACTTCCATATCTCAAGCTTGCTTCTGCTGTGGTATCCCCTAGTTGAGGCATTAACACTAACACAGCCAGGAGGGATTTCTATTCTGGCCACTAAGCCTAAATATATATGTTCATAGATAGTGTGCCAAAATATCTCAATATCAGGTTTCAGCAACATCTAAAAAAAAAAAAATCCTTTAACTCGGGGCCAGACAGCCATTCAGCGAGAGAGATTGAGGGAGGGGAAGACAGTGGGACAGAGGGAGGGAGAAAGAGATAAAAACAGCTATTCAGGGAGAAAAATCTGCTGGTGTCCGTCAGCTCTGCCCAGAAAAAGGGAGCAGGAAAGAGAAGGAGGATCTCCTTGAGACTGACGCCAGCTTTGCAGACAGAGAGGCAAACAAGCAGACAGACAAACAAATAGAAGGGCAGAGCGAGGAGGATACTGTTCACACTCTTCCAAATGTCTCGTCATCTGGGCTTTATTTGTACCTGATTTATTCGGGCTGCTTGCGACCAAATTGTTTGGGATGCACGCACCCCCCCACACACACACACACACCGACAAACACACATAGAGTAGTGCTGAGTCGTAGGCAAAGTGAATATTGTTTGGCATATAGCTTTGAAAGTATATTTACTGTAAGCCTGCTGGGGAAAAGCAGTCAGTGTCTTGCCATCTTAATCGCGTCCTTCTCAAACAAAGGACTGATTAAACAATCAATGAAAACTGACCTTGCCTCCCTGTATCACATTCCCACTGGTGCTGACCTATTAGCCAGTGATGAGAAAACATGCAGATTTGCCAGCAGACGTGAGCAAAAATTGAAATAACATTTGGGATCGAAATAATGTTTCCTCCAAAACATTTTGTCACTGAATAAAAGAAAATCTGTCTTCATGTCGCCTACATTATCTTACAACAAAAGGGAATGAGCCAGAGTGTTTATGTTACTGGCTTCAGCCAATGTCACATCATTTTAATAGTGCTAATGGAAAGGGAAATGAATGGATAAAAGGTAGAATGGAGTCAGCATGATGCATTGGAGCATCCCCAAACAGTGACAGTGTCTTGGCAAGAGAAGAGGTAGAGATGCCCAATTCGGAGCTCCTCTTGCTTGCTTAGTGCCAGATATCAGTGCAGTGGTTGATATCAAGCTGAATATGAAGAAATTTAGACTTCACTGTGATACATACATGATATATCACTCATAAATGCTGCCAATTGCTTTCTATGCCGGACTATTATAGGGGCTGATCCCTCGATGAGTTACTATTTTGTACACTATTGTTTAAACCAGTGCAGCCATGGGCAGAGCTGCCTCTGATGGTAAGATTTTATTTCCTTGACCATAAAGAGTCTGGACTCATAAACAGCAGGTGTATTTCACTCTCATGGACAAATATTAAAATGTTTTGCTACACTTTTTTTTTCTTGGTTTGGGGTATTTTTCATTGTGGCCAGCATTTGGACAGTTAATACACAGTTGTTTGTGTGCATGCAGACATTGTCTCTACTTACTATTATCTTTTTGCAACAAGCTCTAATCCGGTTTTAACCATCATTTGAAGCACAATTACCTGATCCTTCTTGCCAAAGTTTCCATGTGCTTTTTGCTAAAAAAAACCCCAACAACCCCAAAACAAAACATGTAAATGAAGAGTCATTGTTTTGTTTGTTATCATTTCTATGCTTGTAATCATATCAAGAAGTTCTCCAGTCAGAAACTGTCCTTGGCACAGCAATGTGTGATGGGAATGTTGGAGTAATTTGTTAATTTGTGTGTTAACAAACATTATTATTTCATTATCACAAAAACTAAATAAAGTAAAATACAAGTAAACATACTGATTTATTTGGACCTAACACACTGAAAAGGTTAAATTAATGAAAGGCGATTAAAAACAACTGATTACTGAAAAGACTACGTTTTCCATCTTCCCTTCTTGCCCCCTCACTCTCATTATGTCAGCTTTGACGTACACTAGGAGGCTTTTACTTGTGATAAGATACCAAGCTGTCGTCAAGTGAACTGAAATGATTTAATTTCACCCACCTCGGTCTGTTCCACTCAATGTTTGAGGAGGAACACAGGGCATGAAAAATTTCTGCTGTGAAAAAGACCTTTTGATGTCATCACTTTTGATTATGAATTATGAAATTAGTTGTGTTATAGGTGTTATTGTAGGTTGTAACTGGTCTTTGAAGCGTTTAAATTTACTTATTATGCTATTATTATTCCTCATTCCATATTTTTGTTCTTGAAAGTAGCTTCACATGTTTTCGCATTTATAATTATACACTGGAAGACTTTTTAACCAGAGTATAATGTCAAGTCAGTTAAACTTCTGCAATATTCATTTGATCAGTTGAGTAGGAGAAGTGATGTTGATCAGTTTCAGCTGAATTTAACAGCACGTGCACTCGAGGGGCAGCAGTGAGATAGCCTCCAAAACAAGAATGGTTTTAGAGGTGGAGGCCACTGACAATTTCCCCTTATCATCGTTTCTGACATCGTTTTTTTCACTGGTGTTGCATTTTGCTGGGGTCACTTTCACTACTTGGAGATAAATTATCTGAATTCCAGGAGCAGGACCACGCTTTCAAACACGCCCCTTCCGGGTCTTATCTATATATGACCCCCCCAAGTTCTACAAGCTGCTCGCTCTCGTTTTCATGCCCCACCCTCCCTACCCTTTTTTCAAAAAATGTTTTAGTACGACTTTGGTAAGCTACGAAGCCGCGTCGCTTGATGGATTGTCGGAGCATTACAGCTACCGTAGTCAGGAGCCTCGCGGAGTAATCTGGGTCCAAAATCCGCTTCAGGTCCCAAAGTCAAACGAACACTGCGGCATCACTGAGAGTTACAAACTGTCTAAATTCTTTCATCTTTAATAAAATGATCAGTGTTGCTGCTGTACCAGGTGTAACAATTAAGTTTAACATCCAGGTATCCATGAAAACAGAATTTATTAAATTTAACGGAGTTAGAAGTTAGCAGGAATGTTAGCTCGCTAGTTTCCACCTAAATATGATATACCATGTTCTGACTGAGAGATTTCTGAAAAAATTAAAATGTACAGCTCTGCTATCACTTCCAACATAAATGAACACAGAAAACTAAACAGCAGTGACTTTTGTAGGGTTACTGAAGTTGGACTAGCTGGTATATAATGATGTGCTACGTGAACGCTAGCGACACAGCTATGTTAGCATAACATAAACACAGTGAAGCTGGAGGATGAATGCTAACTTTTTTCCACTCGATA
>VUQG01004456.1:256-11449 GCA_015106755.1 Etia nguti
TGCCTGTGCTGGCATTTCTCCTGCGGTGTTGCTATCAGTGTGTGAAGAGTGGGAGAAGAGGGTTGCATTGACAATCCAACACAATGGGCAGCACATTGAACACATTTTATAAGTGGTCAGAAACTTGTAAATAACTCATGAAAGAATAAAGTTACGTTGAAACCAAGCACACCATTGTTTTTCTTGTGACATTATCAATAAGTGTGATGTGTCACATGGCCCTCTTCCTATTGAAAAAATAAAAGTTGTATCCAAGATGGCCGACTTCTAAATGGCCACCATGGTCACCACCCATCTTGAGGAGTTTGCCCCCTCACATATACTAATGTGCCACAAACAGGACTTTAATATCACCAACCATTCCCATGTTATTACGGTGTATCCATATAAATGGCCCACCCTGTATATCCTTGACAGCCATTAAAATGAACTGGTCCCATTAATATTAGCATGTGGGAAACAAATAGTAGATGGCCTTATAAGCGGTCTTCTGCATCCACTCCCTCCCTTTGCCTCCTTCACTAATTGCTGTGATGTTCATTTGCACTTTATAATTAACTCACAATATCGGTGTCATAATGTGGAAATAAACTGCTATTTAGCTCAAATGGTAATTTAAGCATGTGTTTGTGTGTGGAGGGGTAATGGTAAAACAAACGATATCAAGAGGTTAATAGGAAGTGAATTAAAAGTGAGATTAGACACTGATTAGCTTGTGTAGTGCACTGAAAGTAAATGAAGGGGGGAGGGAACTAGAGGAAAGGAGAGCCAGGAAGAAGCACAGAAAAGAAGGAGTGGTAGACATTTAACTGCAGAAAGGATGTAAGGAGTTGAAATAAATATGAAGTAAATTGTCCTCCCATAAAAGAAAATTTCATAGGTCATTTCTAAAAAGCAGCTTGTTAGTACTCCTGCTTGCATTTTATTATTAAGAACCTTGAGTAATGCTTTAGATGCATTATGCATTATGTTTAAGTAATCATTTACTATTCAAAGTGTTACACAGATCAATTAGCTGCTATCTCATCTTGACATGAGATACTGTGTTTGTCAGATGTATTTTGGCAATTTTTTTCCCCTAAATTCTATGTGATATAACCTCCAACTGGTTTAAAGGAGCAGGTAGGCTTACCAGTAATTATGATAATGAGTAAGGAGAAAGTCTGTTTTTTACTCTTCTTTTTCTATTTTTATTTTACTTTTTTATGTACATTCTTTTTTAAATCTATAAGAAACACTATTTCATTGCCGACCATTTGGAAGTGCAGGAACCATGACATTAAAGGATTCAATTTAATTTGATTCAAGTCAAGTGGCATTGTTGTAGAGCATTCTGGATACCATTAAAGATGACAGCTTATTTTTCCCAGTAAAATTACTCAGTGGTGCAAGATGTCTACAACTTATTCATACTTCTTTTTTTTTTGGCCTGTAAGGGATTTGAAATGGCAGCCATCTGGCTGACTTCATGTTGGTTCACTACCTACATTAATGGAACATAATACATTAATCAAACTAAGGGGCGTACACTTGTTTCAATCATTTAGTTGTCAAGCTTGGGTAATGTTTAGTGTCTGATGTTCGGATCACAAATACACAATGCACATTGTGTCTGTAGGGACACTGCCGCTGCAACTATAGCAATCTACAGTTATGTTGATATGCTGTAGTATTTTCAGGACATTCTCAAATTTATATAGGTTTGCAGCTAAAAAAGGCTCAGGTGGTGCAGTGGATTGCCAACCAATCACAGTTCGCATTCATTTCAAATGCCAAATTGTAGTTGAGCAAGATAATGGATGCAGTTTTTCTCTCAATAGCAGTACAATACCTTTATGGCAGTCCTGCAAAAGCTGGTTGGTATGCCGGTAAATAATAAACAACATGAAGGTTGGGGCCTCAGTAAATTTATTTTAAATAAGTAATTATTTCAATATCTTTGAAAAGAGTACATACCTCTGCAGATAGTCCCAAGCACACAGAATTTCTTTTTCTACTACTTTTTTTTTTTTTTTTTTTTTTTTTTTTTTTAAATATCAAATGGTAAGGAGGAAAGTTGTATGGAAATGTATTTATTTTTTAAAACATTATAGGCTTAATTTTATTGTAATTTTCAACTTTTAATTACAGCATGGCGATGTTTTGCCAACAGACCGAGAGCAGCAAGACCAACTTCTTTTTGGACACAAATAATTTCATAATTAATTACATTAGAACATTTTAATATATCTGTTGTTGGTGACAGAAACAGGGTAGATAGTAATAATCACAAGTAGAGCCTTTAACTCTCCAGACTTTTCTAACAGTATAGTTTATTCTTCCTTAATAAAACATGGCGTTTTGCTGCTGGTATAATGACCTTTTCAACTTTTTCAAAGTGGTACATCTGTCCACATGTGTCATTGGTCATACACTATCCTGTGAAGATGCTCATACCTACAGTGGGGAACCCTGAGTGGGTTTATCCAGTTTATAATTACCTTCGATTGCAGTGTTATTGTAAATGAAGGTAGATACGGTAAGCTGAAGTTATTCGGTAGTACAGGCCTCATACTTAATGGGCTGTGTGTTTAAATAGAAAATGTGCTTGTAGTGATTTTATGGTGCCTCAGAATATTTTAATGAAGTTAATGTCTTCAAGTAAAGCAAACTGAGAAAGTTGGTTCAACCAAATGAAAACGTTTTGTCCTGTTCCACATTATGTAGTTTTTTTTTTTTTTTATTTTATTGCCTCTTTTTTTCTTTATGTAAATAAATGATATAATTCATCTGATATGCTGTGCTGTTACTTGGTTGTAGATCTGTTAATGTACTGAAGTTTAATAACTGGGTTATTGTTTACATGTGTTTTCCTGTTGTATCTCAGGAGTTTTGTTTTAATGATGAGCTACTCTCTTCATACTGTAGTTTTGATGTTCTCCTCTTTGTGAATTCTGTACATTAAAGTGTGCACATTGTGGGCTTTTTAAAAAAAAAGACCAAAAAAAGTTGTGTTTTTGTTTCGGTGAGGGACAACATGAAAACTGCTCAGTCGTGTAGTATTACATCATAATGATAGAGACCAGAGGTGGAGGTGTTAACAAAAATAGCCATCTCAGGCTTCCACTTGAGATGGCTTCCACTTAATTTGGAACTTTACCATATTTTCCACTGTTACAGACATTTACTCAACTGATCAAATAGGCTGAATTATTTTAGCACTCAGTCCTAAATATAGACTACCTATGAATGTCAGAGGCACTTTTTTTCCATTAAGGTGATACAAATGACCCAGATGTAGGACTCACAGCCAAACAAGTAAACGAAAACAAACCTTTAATTAAGTTAAGTGTAGAAGTCCGAGTTAAACAACATCCAAATTTTAGAATATGTGAATAAACAGACAAGGAACAGACATTCTGACAAAAACTGAAGGAAAACTAAAGTTTTAAATACAAATAGGAAACACCAGGGAAACAAGACACAGCTGAAACTAATTAAGACAAGACAAGGAAGCAAAACTGAATGCAAGGCACAAAAGACAAGTAACTATCAAAATAAAGCAGGAAATGAAGAACAATCACACTGAAACAAGTATACACAGTGCATACATGAACAGAACAGAAGAGGAAAAGACAGAGCAGACTAATAACTCTAAAAATGTCAAACATGACAAATACTAAAGGTTCATAATGCCCAGGAATGAATGAAAACCAACACCCAAATCATAAACAACACAAAGAAGGAAATACAAAACAAGGATTAAATCTGGGGACATAATGTAACATGTTGAGAAAAGTGATAGTACTAATATTTATTATCACACTGTGGTTGCCTGCAAAAACAGGAAAATATCCTTCACACTTAAACCAACTTAGAAGTAAGATTCCACCAATGCATCACCAGTCACGACCAAAGTTTAACGCAATTTTCGAACTTACAGCTTTACTTTCCAACTTTACTTTTACATTTTTAAAAATGTTTACAAAATGAAAATGAAAAAACAAAACAAAAACATTTAGATATTTTGGCTTTATTCTCAAAAATGTTTCAACTGAAGTTAAACTCAATATTCTCAAAATGATAAATGATTTTTTTTTTCCTGGTGTATGCAATACTCCTTCAAACATACCAGCCTACTGCTGCTTTAACAATTATGGATTTGGGATTCCTGATACCAATCTTGGTTTGAATATATTGACAAATAATCTGAATATTCACGAGTAACACAACAGTTGGGAGAGACAGGGTTAAGAGTTACACTGAACTGGCAAAAAGATTGCGTCATTGTTTACTTGGCAACATGAAGGATCCAAAGACAGTAGCTCTGTCTGCTCAGGGAGGATGACACTATTCTACATGAGATACCAGCAGGATTTGGATTGGGGTCAGGTCGCCCTCTGCTGGAAAACCAATCACATTAGGGATGTTCCTGAAAAATAAATTCCTACGTGATTACATGAAGAAGAGAAGAAAAAAGAAGAAACCATACTAATCAATTTATCCAGAAAAGGAAACATTCAGAAATAAGCAGATGAGGTTAAACATTGTCCACTAAAATCGGTGTGTGTGTGTGTGTGTGTGTGTGTAAAAACCAATTAAAAGTGTTTATCACATTATTCAGTAAGTCACTGATTATTGGAAGCAAAACTAATCCTAAATCCTAAAAGCAAAGAAAGACATTTTGATGCTAGTAGTTTAGTTTTGGATATGTGTCAGTTATTGGTTTTGTTTTACAGTATTTAGCTCTATTTTTTTCTCTGATTTTTGAGAATTTGAGAGCAATTTTCAAAGGCCAAAAACTTGCATATTCTGCATACAGTTAGGGTTGGGGGTTAGTTTTAAGGATTTTACTTGTTTCCTTGTAAGTGATCATACATACCCGTAAAAAGTGTCAATATTCATTGGTCGTGATGTGTGTTTATATGCAAGTCAGCCTAGATAACACGGATAATTTTGTAGGTCAGAATACCACAAAACCCCATGTCTTCTTCAGTTTGCTTGTTTAGAACTCACCATTAAACTGTGGTTGTTTTAAGGGTTGCTGCCAAATATGTTAGCTCTGACGTGTCAAACTTATTTTAGTTTGTTTTTACGCACTGCGTCAGAGTTTTAAAAAACATAGAAACAGTATCTGTATTACATGTGCATTACAATTTATAGTAGCTCTACAAAGACAAAACTCTCACATAGAAAAATAAATATTTTTGCTTTGTATTATTTGTATTTGTATTTTGTATTATTTATGACAACTTGTCAAGACCTGATAATACGTGCTATAAATTTTACATTTCTGTGTATTAATGCTGATGCCACACCCAAATCCAGTGGGCCAGAGCAAGCATTTTGGCATCCAGTTTTGGCCCCATGTCACATTTTTTACATCTGTGTCTTACATCTCTGTCAAATAGTTAACAGGTTGCTAAGGGTGGCTAAGACAGCACATGAAAAACATATCTACACGTCCCAAGCAGCCACATGAACCACTTCTTTTAAAAAGATGATGTATTTATTATTATTTATTAATTTGACGACAAATGCACTGCTTGCCCAGTTAGACTGACGTCTTGACTCCTCATGTAAGAGGTCATCATCAGGCTGGACCCAATCATCTACAACTATGTTTCCACACTAGTCATACCCAGATATCTGCATATAACAGAGACAGAAATACAGAACAAAAACTCCTTTTTTGACACACATCAATATAAATGACATGATTACCTCCAATCATTGTCCTGAATCACATTTTATTTTAAAATAAACTTTCATTTTAGCACAAAAGTCTAACTGTTCCAATATCTGTGATAGAATAGCTATATATTTACAGACACTTTAAAAAAAATAAAAAAAATAAAACATTCAAATATTCCCAGATACATTCTGACCCTTTTGTATTTGATGGAAGATTCACTGATAAAAGTTTAAAGGTTTAAAACTTTAATATTTTTCTAAGTTGCTGATTAAATCTTTGAGAACATAAAAACCTGTCTGTTGTCCCCATCAACCAAACAATATCAGGTGCTCTCTAGCACCTGTCACCCAAATAAACTTCCTTTCCAAAAAATAGTACAGTATAATAAGTAGAATTGGGGTTTTTACGGTGTAGAGAAACTGTTGGTGGGCCCCAAAGAGGTTTTAACCAGAGCTGAAGGAAAATCTATACCATTTAGTGTCAAGAGTAAATTTTATGTATTACCTTGTTTGAATACCTTGTTCAAACAAGGTAACACAGATTCACTGTAAAGCTGTGACACCACAGGTGCAGTGGGTAGATGACTGTCCTTGTGTCTGCACAAATAGCTGCACGCAATGCAACAGATGCTAATCTTGTAGTTGTCGTGCTGAGATCCATGCTTTCACACGTGTGTGCACACACACACACACAGAGTGTAAAAGTAAAAAAACAAACAAACAAACCTGCAACCAAATCAGACCAATTATACATCCAGGTTTGACAGTCAAAAGCCAAAATCTATTTTATATTTTAGTAAGATTGTTTCATTTTTCACCTGCAGGTAAACACGAGACAGTTCTTCTGCTAAACCTTTTTTTTTCAGCAGGCAGCCACCTTCACTTTAGCCAAAATTCACTTTGAGGGAAAAAAAAAATCCCATTGTCATTCCAGGGACTTCCGTTGGTGGTGCTGTATCAAGGCTGCTGGTGTGGCTCATTTGACCTCTTAACATATTGTGTTTACTTATTATTTTTGAGGGTGTTTTTTTGTTTGTTTTTTTTAACCTAAATCACCACCTCTTCTTAAACCTCATGAGCAAGTGAAATACTAAGTAATTAAAAAGCAAATCCAAATGCAAAACACAGGTCAATGGCCTGATGAACCTCTGACTTATTCAGCCACCACTCCTCCAAACTCCTAGCACTGACGGTTGGCCTCTAAACAGGGAGCTGTTACCTCTCAGTGACCTCCATAGCTGCAGCCAGTGCAACAACACAGCCTTACGGCCTGGCATGAGAATAATTGTCTGTTTAAATACTTTCTCAAAGGTTAGGAAATCACTGACTCACAGGAGCCAAGAATTAAACATAACCCATATCAAAATAGATTATGCAGTTCTGTGAAAAACTAACTACACCCTATGATTCACAATTTTGTAAAACCACCTGATAAGATCTTAAAGTAATCCTATTCTGTATAATTATCAGTCTTATTGTGGAGAAACTTTAGCTTGTTTTCGCTGAGGTTTGCAGCCATTTGTTTATGCACAGCTGTTTTAAGGTCTGACCACAGCATTTCAATTGGGTTGAAGTCTGGACTTTGGCTTGGCCATTGCTTCTTTTCTTGTTTAGCCATTCTGTTATAGATTTGCTGCTGTACTTGGGATCACTGGGCTGCTGCATAACCCAGTTTAGGCCAAGCTTTAACTGTCAAGCAGATGACTGCATATTTGTCTCTAGAATAATTTGGTAAAGAGGACTTTATGGTTGACTTAGTGGTGGTTGACTTCCACCACAGTGCTTCATTTTTGGTATGATGTGTTTGTGCTGATATGCCGTGTTTGGTTTTTTACCAAACACAGCGGTGTGCATTATGGACAGACCGCTCCACTTTGGTCTCATCTGTCCAAAGGACATTATTTCACAAGTCTTGTGGGGGGGATTTTCCCATGTTTTCCTTTGCACCCTACAGCATGCATCACATTTTATTTCTAGAAAGAGGCAGCTATCTCCACCAAACTTTCCAAACAAGCCATACGTGTTCATAGTCTTCAACATTTAACATGGTAATTAAGTTCTGAGATGCAGGTTTTACAGCTTTTTTCGAGCAACATAGTCTGACATTGGCGTAAATTTGCTGGGCCATCCTCTCCTGAGAAGACTGTGGCATTTCCTTAACACACACCCGATGAATGCTCCAGACCAGCAAAGTGCAAAAGCTGCTCACACCTGCTGACGATTAGTTAATCAAGTCCATTTGATTAGCAGCACCTGCCTGCGCTTAATTCCTATGGAAGCCTTAGCTGTATACTTGTTTTTCACAGCACTCTCTTTTTCTCATGACAATAACATCCAATATGAAATATACAATGTCTCAATAAAGCTGAGCCACCTCTTGTTCTCGCAGTACTTCTTTATTTGGAGTGTGGAAATTACAGTACATCAAAACTCTTTACAGTAACTGAGGATAGTTCGGTGTACAGTACGTGGTAACATATCCCTTTAACACATCATACACAACATACAGCACACAGCTGCTGCTTCACATGAAACCAAATACAGTGTTTTTGTAAGTAAGAGAATCAGGGGGGGAAAATGACACGCTATGCTGAAATGACAGATGTTTTCATGCTACTACAGCAAAGAGTCATGATTTTAGAATGTGACCGTGGAAACCAGATACTGCAGCTGTGGCAAATGCTTTTTCTCCTCACACTTAAATGAGAAAACGAACTCAAATGAATTTTTAAATGAGATAAAAATGATCATGGGTATAACTGATGAACTCTGGATCCCACCTGTGGTCCCAGACAGGTGCTCAGACTTAACTTTCAGTAGGGAAAACCATCCATGCGTCTCCAGTGGATTACTGGATTTGCTTCACTATGCTAACAATTTCACAAATTTCTGTAACTATGCAGAAAAACAGGAGCTGCATGTGAGGCTGGACAATAAGGAAGGAGAAAAAGACTTGTACTGATTGGCTAGGCAGAAAGATCACACTAGAAAGGATGTGCAGCAAGTTAGGATGATTAAGGATAGAGATGGAAACTAAATGAATTAACAGTGCGTTAAGTTGGAAGGAGTACTTTAAGGAGCTGATGACTGAAGAAAATGAAAGAAGAAGATAGATGGAGGGAGAGGATTAGTAAGGAGGAAGTGAAGGGCTATAAAAGTGATGAAGATATGGGAAAGTTGTTGGCAGAAGTGACAGAGGAGTTCAAGATAGGCCCTTTTTGCTTCCAACAGGGATGGATGGTTGACAGATGAATTCAGGCAAGAGTATGCGTGGTCTATGATGTTTGCAGACAAGACTGATCTTTAGTGAGAGTAGCGAACAGGTGTAAAAGAGCCTGAAGAGGTGGAAGTATGCCCTGTATAGAAGAGGAATGAAAGTGAGACAGAATACATGTGTGTGAATGAGAGGTGGAATGATGAAGCTGCAAGGAGTAAAGACAGTGAAGGCAGATGAGTTTAAATACCTAGTATCAACCATCCAAACCAACAGACTGTGCACAAGAGAAATGAAGAAGAGATTGCAGGCAGGGTGGATGGAGTGGGAATGCTAAAAACAGCTTGCTTTAACTGTTTTTTCTCATCTGTACCTCTGTGCAACACACAACTTCCATCAATGAAGATTTAAAAATAAGAAAATGAGAGAAACCTAAAAGCTCTAAAGCCAGCTCTTCTGCAGCTCCACTTTAGACTGAGCTAACCATTTTAAATTTAACGATGAATCCTCCTCCACATATTACATCATAGTGCAGCTGTTTGTCATACATTCGTAACCAGCTCACTTTTTGTTCTTTTTATTAAATTTGAAATTATTTAAAACAATTAAATGTTAGCTAAGCGATAGCAAGCTAGTTATTCAAAATCACAAAAACTAAAGTTTTTTTTTTGTTTGTTTTGTTTGTTTTTTTTAAAGTTGTGCCATGAAAGAAAAAGTGTGCTCCTCTGGGCCGTCTTGGATAATGCATCAAAAACAGAAGCACACGACATTCACCTGACTGCAAGCATACATAATTTCCTGTTTTTCTGAATTAACGAGACAATTGGTGCGTCTGAGTTTTATAGATGGTGCTGTTACAGGCTATTAGCTGGATAATGCAGTATTTCTGAAGGCATCAGCTGAACTGATAATACCTCAGGATACAAGCAGCAGGATCTAAAATGCATTCAGGCTGACAAACACGCTCGTCTCCCAGTGTTTCAAATCTAAGCCACAATAAAACTCAGGCAATAAAATCAGGCAGGGGGTAACAAATTCAAGCATTTAATAGATATATGCACTTCTGAACTTTGAAGAAGTGTTGTGAAAGCCTTAATGAAAAATATTCCTCAGAAAATCCAAGATAAGAGATTCAGAACAACTGGATGTCTTTATGTCAAGTGAAGTGCAGTACGCATCTGTGAATTTGGCAGTTTTGTCATAAACCGATATAAAATGAATAATATGTGAAATATGTGAAAGGAACCAGAATCATTTCACAAGATAAGCCAATCTCACAAAAACTGAAGATATTTTATAAGTTTTGACTAAATTACAAATAAGCTATCAGAACCTTTTCTCTTTCAGATGCAGCATTATTAAGCAGTGTAATGATTGTCACACTGCAGTAAATGCTGTCTGGATTATTTGTATAAGTCTGGCTTGTATGAACTTATCAGGTTGATTTCTGAGACTTGAACTAAATTAGAACTTCAAAATTCTCAAAGGTCATAAACATACATCATAAGAACTGGACTGTGGTTTCTCATGCTGGAATCCCCATTTATTTACGCAACTGCATTGCAGTCAAAGCCCATTGAGAAGCATTCCTGTGGTTGGATACTTGTACTGACAAAATTCAAAGTGCTGACACAGTAAGTGTTTCTGCCTTTGCCTTATAAATCACCACATTTGGAACTACTGTAAAACAAGAGCCCATCAATTCCAGTAACCAGTTTCAGAACAAACACTTTTTATATTTAGATTCATTCCATTTACACAGCCTTCAAAATAAGATAAGAAAAAATGCCCCTGATCTTCATTCACTCTTGATCACTGGTTGAAACAAACAAACACATGCACAGATTTTAACATTACAACAAAAATGTTAAGTGCTTCAGGACATCATTAGGCAGTTCTTTTCATTTCTCCGTTACAGAAATTCTTAGGTATCTCATGTTTCGTGTGTACTTATTATTTTTAAATACTTGGCATAGAAACAACTAGATGGCTATTGTGCAAACTCATAGGAAAAGATACTCCACTGTGTTGGTAAATATGGTCCAAGGAAGTCCAGAAAGAAGAATCTGACCACAGCATCTTCACGTTTCAGTCCAGGAGAACAAGCTGCTACTGAAGAGATGCGTATGCACTTAACAGATGGAGCCTCCACCCATGAAATCTTTTTTGTTGTTGTCCATTATGGTCAAGAATGACCTGCATAGGCCACAGTGAGGGGCTGGATGCTGTCCCAAGCTCCTCAAATGTACTAATGCAGTGGGACCCCCCCCCCCAACAAAGTTAACACTCAGTTACTTCTTAATCTA
>VUQG01004457.1:21620-38942 GCA_015106755.1 Etia nguti
CCTTCCCAAAAAAAAAAAAAAAAAAAAAAAAAATGAAAAAAAAAAAAAAAAAAAAAAAAAAAAAAAAAAAAAATCTAAACCAGCTGGAAAAAGTTTGAAGACCTTGAGCCTTAAACTTTGACCTTGCTCAGCCATAGTGTGTCTGCACCACATGCCTCTCAGTTGCACAAAGGCAAATAGCAGGTTTCTACGTCTGTTACGTTTCTTTGAATGTGGGTACTTAAACAAGTCTGGTTCAGTTAATGTACCTGGTATTTGTGACAATATATACCCAGATGTCTGCTTCCTGTTCCCAGACAGACAGATTTGAGCAGGTATGAAGAACGCAGGTTTCCCAAGCTAGAGTGGAGCATGGTAGTCCATAAATGTGAGGCTTGAGGTGGATTTATGATGTCTTTTATACTCCCAGAGTAACCAGGCAGGAGATAGAGGATTATTTGAGGATCAGTTTACATACACAGAAGAGTTAACGGCCCTCAGACTGCACCCGCCACGATAGTGACACCCAACACTAATCCCCATCTACAAGACTCCCTGCATCTGACACATGCTCTCATAAAGTGTGAGCAAGTAACCAGCTGCTTGAAAGAAAAGGAACTTCTCCAGAGTTGCATTTTAGTTGTCCTGTAGCCATTAAATATTGTGCTTGTTGAAACACATTAACAAATAAAGAGGAGAATGCCTAAGTCGCATAAGCTTAGGGTACAACCCTAAGCTAATGCTAAAATGCTCATGATGCCAATACGCTTCAAATCTACACCACTGTAGTTCAGCATACTTACATATGACATTTAGACTAAACTACACCTGGACACTAACCAAATTTTAACTCGATTATGTCTACTAAATTCCATAGCAATTAATCTCAAAGCTATGGAGACCCTTCACTAAAAAACACAGAAAACTCATGGTGTAGCTGGAGAAAAAGTTAATGGATTGTTTAAGTCACTGAGCATCATCCTCTTGAAACCATTAATACCAATACTATTTTATTTCTACATTTCTTTCCTTTAGCTGGCATCATTCAATCTTTTCTGACATTTCTTATCATTTCTTTGCCGATGACATTCAGCTGTGTATGTCTTTTAAGCCTCACCAGCTGGATACGTTGTCCACCCTAGTCCAGTGTTTACCCAGGATTAATGATTGGCTCTCTATCGATTACTTCGTTTTAGACACCAACAAAACTTCATTTTGTTCAACCACTAAATCCTTTGTTTGAAAACTTGGAGTAATATCTGATTCCTCTCTGGGTCTGACTCTCATGTAAAAACCGTTCTTGTTCCCATTTTTCTCATTTAAGGAACATTTCTAAATGGAGAAATATAGTTTCTTTGGTGCAACTAGAGGAACGTATTCATGGATTTGTCATCACAATTAAGATTATTAAACCACCTTCTTTACTAACTTGAACAAATGACCTCTTTCATGCATCCAAGTACACAGAAAGCTGTGGCCAGACTACTAATAAGTTCACATTACAAAGAACTAAACTATTTAGTCCATCTTTATATCAAACACACTGCTACTCATAGTCTTCTATGAGAAGCTCAGAATCTGCTGGTCATTACACGTACAAGACTGAAGACTAGGGGTGGTCTGAGTTTTAGCAGTGTGGCTTCCTTTCCAACCCTTTGAAACAGTCTCCCACTACAATTACGTTTAGCTGACTCTGTGGAGTACTTTTATCCTCTAGATGTCATTGACACCAATTTCATGGCAAGATTATAATTCCATTCATAATGGGACTTAAGCAAAATTTAGATGATCACCTAAGTCATGGGGTCATGAATGGCTTTGAAAACAAGTCTATCCATCCAGTAGTTTTTAAGACAACTTTCATTGTAAACCAAAAAACTAAGCTGTTTATAGGCCTGAAAAGCTTAACACTACGGCTCCTGCTGAGAGCATCCATTCAGCTTTTCCCTTATCACAACAGCAAAACAGAAGGAAACGCCTTTCCACACTGCCCCGGACAGGAAGCAATCTACATATCTACTGTATGGACTTGTTGCAGCTAGAATCCCATCCCACCACTGATTCAACCTGGCTAAAGAAATTTAAAGAGTTTATTCATTACGAAAGAGCAAAAAAGATCAGATAAAATTGATACAAAGCACCATACCATACCATAGTTTATTGCTGGAGGTGACAAAGCACCTCCAACCCACTGCCGTCATTCTGGTAACATCACCATAGTGACACAAGTGACAAATCCCGCTTCTTTTTGGGTTCCCTGCATTCCCAGCCACACCTCTTGTGTGCTTATTATCTTTGAGGATCTGTTTGAATGAGAAGCCCCCGCAGCTACGGAAGGGGAATGCAGGCTCTGATTGGTCTTAAATAACTAACAACCATTCAAGATAAACCACATGGTGAAAACATGACAAGCAGTCTTATAAATGCAATATTCGGGTCAACGTCAACTCTGTAAATGAGTTGCATTGAAAACACAGCATCTGTCTTTCTTTGTATTTCAAGACTTTCCTTTATTTATTTAAGGAAAATTACAGATGCTAAAAGCAGTTGCTGTCACTAACAAAGGAGTTTGTTTTTCACCACTTCTGTACATCTGCTCAGAATCCGGGAGCTCTGAAACACTATAAATAGTCTGTGATTAAGACCAAATACAAAGTATCCTATTTTACTGCATCAGGAAGGCAGCTCTTTAGATTTAGTTTACCCCAGGAGTCAACTCAGTTGTTTAAACAGGAAATGAAATCAGGAAAATTAAGAGAAATGAGACAATAGTCCAACCTGTCTCCACTGGCTTGTGGATAGTCCAGCTCTCCTGTAAATGTGGCCTCTGTGCCCCTGCTCTCCTCTGCTCACACACTTTAATAACCTCCCTCACGCTCAAGACTCCAGGACCCTCCCACCGTCCCTCCTCTTGGACCAATGGATCTGCTCTGATTGGCTAGACTGACAGCAGATCCAAACTTTCTGAAAGGGTCCACATGGTGGCCATATTTCAGTGCTGAATCTGGGTTAAAATAACAAGATCTGGAGCTGCCCAGGGTTTCTCTCCTCTTTCTCTCTTGGTTTCAGTTTCTCTCACCTTCTCGCTCTGTTTTCATGGCTCACTGCACCTTCTCAATCAGCCAAGGCCAACATTTCACTATCAGCTTTAATAAGATTTGCATTTTCACTTTCTTAAACCTGAAATATATAACATTAAGCATTTGGTGACTAAGTATGTTAACATACAGCTGTATGACCATCACTTCAAAATGGACTGGTTTAACACGTATTTATCCATGTTAATAATAAACTACAATATGGCATTTGTATAACTTTGTTTGTAAATTACATATTTTGGTTGTATCCATTTTTACCGGATGTGTTGGGAACATTTATGGATAGAAATTCTAGGTGGAGTTAGCTTCAGTGCCAAGCTCGCTGGGCTCGGGACTGAATGTGGGTGGTCATGCTGACCTGATTGAGCAGAGATCACTTGCCACAAAGTGCAAAGCAGCTGGGATGCAATAAGCATCTCCAAGTCTGAAATAATGGTTCTCACAGGAAAAGGGTGGGTTGCCTGCTCCTGGGTGGGGACAAGTGGCTGCCTCAGGTGGAGAAGCTCCTTAAATATGAGTCGAGGATGAATGGAGCAAGGAACTGACAGATGGGTCTGTGTAGCAGCTGAGCTCAATCCTATAGATATGGAGCTTGATTATTTGGTGGGAGCACAGCTGGAATGGTTTGGGTGTCTGTCACAGGTGAGGTGCTTGGGGTACATCCAACTGAGAAGATATCCCACAGCAGACCCAGGAAGAGATTATGTCTCTTGGCTGATTTCGGAATTCTTCAGTATCCCCTAGAACAGCTGGGGGATTGTAGCATATGCTGGGTGAGAGGGAAGTTTAGTGGGATAAGGGGGTGATGGATTTAAAATACACTTAAAGTCAATTTGGAAGTATATTGCTGGTTTAGCCACCCGATAAGCATGTATGCAAGTATACCTAAAGAAAACAATTACTTATATAGCTTATATACACGTAACCTTTCAAGTGCAGGATTTGTTAACTTGATGTATAAAATGGCTCGCTGAATATGAATAGGTTTTGCTAT
Source organism: Etia nguti (assembly GCA_015106755.1). Lineage (NCBI taxonomy): Eukaryota > Metazoa > Chordata > Actinopteri > Cichliformes > Cichlidae > Etia > Etia nguti. Next base: position 25,692 of record VUQG01004457.1, read on the forward strand.
TTAGTTTGTAAAACTCAAAATTTGCACTCAGGCTTGTTTCTATTAAAATAGGAGCCCATGAACGATGACACACACAGATCCTGTTACATCAGACTGCTGTAAAAGATAGCTGCCTCGATGCTTGTTAACTGACTGATTGAGCAGATGGTTTGATGTCTGACTAATGGATTAACCTTTCTGGCTGATGGGAGAAAAGTGCCCTGGGGTTGCTTACAGCAGCACTGTGTGCATTCGGCCAACAGTGCACTCAACCACAGTGTTTCTCTGACTTTTGTGTTCATTCACAAATGAGTTCCATATGAAGACAAAAAAAAAAAAAAAAAATAGGGGGGGCAGAGTCAAACAGGAAGAGAAGCCAATAGGTCAGTTAGGCACTTGAAGGCACCCTGCAAAGCATGAGGAAGAGGCCTTTCTTATCACTTTCAATTAAAATTCGGCCAGAACAGTTCAAAAGCACAGCCTATGAATGCAGAGGTATACATGCTAGACCTAATAAAACTTCAACTTTAACCTATTTTCTAATAAACCCTGGTGACTCATCGTCCTCCTACGGTAGAGTTGTATGGGAAGAAGTTAATGAGCCATTTTAATTCAACCCAGTCTCCCTCAACAAAACAGCTACTAAGGCTCCAGGCTTTTTATTTTTTATACTGTGAACATACAATTTTCTGTAATATTACTGATACAATTCAAAATTCTTATTACAGTATTTCTTGATACAGTGGGCGCTTTATGTCAAATGATTTTAGAAACCAGAGCACTCATACCTGTCCAACAGTGTGATCGCGGTATCCAGCAGAAGTGAAAAGCTGTAGCCAGCTAATTAAAATAACAGGTAACCTTGTTTGTTTAATATAAGCTTTCATTATTTTTCATATCAAAAAGTAATTTACAGTCTTCTTTATTTTTAAGATTACAAGATAAATGTTTTAGAATAAGGACTAAAATTAAATGTAAAACTAAAACAGATAAAGTTAGTAGTAACTGTTCCTCAGACCTGATTCTGGGATCCTCTTGTACTCGTTGTCACTCTCATCCAGTTCGCCGTCCTCACCGAGGGAGTGTACTTATGGCCCTAACTGTCCAATCAAATTTTATCCTCCTATGAAAGCTGCTTGTGCTCATATCTTGCAACTTTGTACATTATAATTTTAGTGCATGATTTGACACACCTCATTCAAATGACCTGCTGGGTATTATGTGCTGCAACTGCCTGATAACAGACTGATCATTTGAACCAGGTGGTTTGGAGTGGAGAAACCCCTAAAAACCTAAAAGAAGTCGGCCCAAGGACCAGAATTTAGAACCACTGCTTTAATATTATTGCCCAAAGAAAAGTGGCCTACGTGTATAATGCTGCCCTGAGGCAACGAACCAAAAAAGCTGTTTTAGTAAATAAAATTAAATCAGAATCTATCTCTAATCAACTAAAATAATTCTTCAGATATTCTTGCACATGCACATTTTTTAAAATACTAATTTTAATTCAAACATACATAAAAATGTTATTAGTCTTAGCAGTAGCTAGCACTGTGCCACTTCCAGATTGGGCACTAGAAAGGATTGCTCCACCCCCAGGTCAAAGGTCAAATACTCTGCTACTCCTCATTTTACTCAACACTTAAGTGTTTTATGTCACAAAATATGTACATAAATTAAAAATAAATTTAAGGGACAGTGTAATCACAACATAGATGGTTCAAGAATCCTAAACAGAAATTAGTTAAGAGGAAAAAAAATATGGGTTTGCTTTCACTGCGTCTGCTGTCATTCAGGACTAGCATTCAAGCATTATAAAGTCAAGAAATACCAATCATTATATGTGCTAGTTATTATTATATTATTTTTATTTTTATAATCTTCAATTCTTTTAACTACTATTAATTGGTTATGTGCTTCCTGCCATTTACTGCTGTGAATACTAATGTAGTAGAAGTAGCTGGATACACTAAGGTTGGCGGTTCACATCAGAAAAGAGACACTGTTCAATCTACTTCTTTTATACTCCTGTGGTTTTGGTATCGTTATCAGACCTCCATGTACTGCACACAGAGAAAACAAAGTCACTGCACACTGGCTGTTGGTTAAGCTTTTATCCAGATAATCGCTGTTTCGAGGTGTTGGGCGAATAGTGAGGTCCTCCTAAAAGACACCAATCAGTTCCACTTTCAGTTTATATTCTTACTCATTATCCTGACTGTGAGTGGGCCTAGTTCTCAGATACGATATTTGTTATGTAGAGATACAAACTCAGAACAGCCAGAGACCTCAATTGATTCTTACAGACAAAGAGAAAGCTACCAACATCTCTGAGAGATTTCTCCTGGCAGCCTCAGGAGCTCAGACAAAGCACAGACGCTCACATCAAAGACCAGTGGATCAGCAGGGAGTAACCAGCTACATGTACACACCAGACGCCTGCCAGGCTAAAACATCATTCATACAGATCCAACAGAACACAAGGTGTCTTCCTTTGAGCCGCTAGTCATTCATCTTTCCTTGACAGACTTTGGTCTGTGGAATCATGAAGACTTAAAGGAAGAGAATCCAAAGTGGGGTGGCAACTGATAAAAGAAATCCAACTGACAGTGTAGCTAGATTGAATGTCTGTTTTTTGGGAAAACCTAAACAAGAATCCCCCCTCCCACAGTTACAAAAGAATGCTCTCATTAGCCTCCCACAATACATTTAAAAAGTATATAAATACATTTTTTTTTTACCAACAGAAAATCAATTACATATATTTAAATTATAATAATCATTAAAATGATTATTAAAATCATAATATGTCTAAACAGTCCTAATTGCTAATGTACTCGCAAAAACATTTACATATATGTGGAGTCACAATGTATATAGTCACAAATCCACGAAAGCTATCACCTGACCCTCTATTTCCCTTTCAAATGAGGTTGACCACCTTTAGGCTTGCAGGTTATTGTTTTGGTTGTCCAGCTGAAGAATATCGATACGGGATGGAACAACAAATGTCGAGTCTTTGTTGGGCTCATCCAAGAAAATGTAAAAATGCAAGTTCAGTGAGTTAACAATGAGACAGGAATACAGACTAATGAGACATGGGTGCAAATGTGACACAGGAGGAAACTAATGGCAGTGGGGGAGGAGGGAAGGAAACAAAGGCAGGAAGGAAAATCACAAGAAACATGGGAAAAGTGAACTTCAAAGTAAAAGTGGAAGTAACCAAAAGACAAAAAAAAAAACTAACTCTGAAACATGGAAGATACCGGATCATGGCAACTAAACAGAAGAAAACTCAAATCTGATGGACTGTGACATCTCATAACTTTACAGTTTCAACTCACACTCACTATGAGAAAAGTCTCAAATCCAAATGTGTTCTGTCTGCCTGGACTCACAAAGTGAATAATACTAGATAATGAAGCGTTTAGAGCCACATGTTTCATTCTAGAGCTGGTGGAAAGTGAACAAAGAGCAAAAAGAAATATACACTCTTCTTACATCCATTCAGTGACCAGAAACACAACACTGAACATGAAGCAGCTGTGTAGTGTTATAATGTGTCAGTGCTCCTTCTGCTGACCCCAAGTAGCCCAAAAAACGAAATAAATGAGTAAAAATCTGCAAGCCTTTGGATTTGAAACCAAGTTTGGGAGTGCTTCATATAATACAGCTGACTGTGACAGATTGAATGGTGTGTCTTCTATATTGTGAGTCATCATGGCAAAATGTGGTCCCGGAGACAACTACTATATAGGTGCCTGGTGTACTTATGGAGAACTCTTTTGTTTATCCACCTGAAGCATGTCCCGATTTTATACACTTACATTAATAATGAAAAAAACAAACAACTTATTAACATGACTGTGCATGCACTTGTGACCTGATTACTCAGGTGTGCCCAAGCCCCAGTTTGAGTCCGGAAGGAACTGATTTCATAGTAGAGAAACCAAATGCTTTATTTGGGCTTGTGTCAATGCATGCTTCCCGGACATGCCTCAGATATCTCATTGAGGTTTTATCTCCACATGTTTTCAATCTGAGCTCTGCCTGCACATGTTATGTCACTCCAGCGTCCAGCCACCCTGAAGAGGCTGCCCCGAGTTCGCTTTAAAGAACTGCGGTGGAAAGAGATGGCATTAGAGGAGAGACATATGGAAAGAGTTGGAAGCAACGGATGGACAGATGGAATATTTGGCTCTGATGAGAGCCTATGGAGTTTCCAGTTGGGGGAAAAAAAACAGCTTACTGAGTGCTGAAGTCAGATGCAGTTTGCTAGACAAAAATCTCTAGAGCACTAAACAAACACCCAGACCAAAACAGAGCATCTTGCACATGATGGTAGCATATGGAAGAAAATGTTATCCCCTTCCTGTTTATATAACCTTCCTCAGTTATCCAAAAAAAGCACCTCGGGATCATCAGTGTAGTCTAAAAGCAGCTCAGGGGTGACAAATGTATGTAGGGAGACTGCACTGATGTACATTTGCTTCTGCGCAATCGGAGAAGCCTGAGCTGAGTTTGAATCCCACAGAGGGAGCCGCTATGACCATCTGCCACTTCAAGGCCACGGCTGCTAGAGGCCCATCAGCAGGCACATGGAGACAGATGTTCGACGCGCACACACAGGGGACGAGGTCCACATCTACTGAAATAACATTCTGGGCAGCGCTGTACGGTGTCAGTTGAAGAATATTGATTCTTTAGCTAAAAAACAAGGAGGCATTAACTTTCTTAACAGGTCAGTAAATATCAAATATCAATGTCTCATCACACAAAATTTTTCAAATTAGGATCTTAGTACTGCATTTCATTATTCTATGCTATAGATACACTTTGATCACAATATTTGGGTAAATGTAGCCTGTGCCATCTCATTTCATGTTAAGGAATGCCAAACATGACGGAAGCAATGAAAGGAGTGTGTTTTCACTGACACTGGCTCCGTGTTTTTAAAGCACATCCTCACTCACAACCTCAACATCTTATTCACACATTTGACAGCGATCCATTTATCTAATGCGACAGCTGAGGTCAGGAGACAGATAAATCTCCCCAGCGAGATCACACCACTCGTTTTTATCCATTTCGCTCTCGTCAGCGGTGCTTTTACTTCCCCGCATCTTAGCGCGGGAGTGTTATCTCTGCAGTGTATTTGCTATTTTATCAACTTTCTCGGGAGTACCGCCAGAGCAAAAACACACATGTGTGTTGGAGGTGAGGAAATCCCAACACTGAGCTCTAGAGGAAGTAAGACGGGAGTGTGGGAAAGAAAGGAGGAGGGAAAAAGAATGATGGTGGTACGGTTTACAGAATCCACAGCTAGTGGTCAGCAGGGAGCACACCTGTGAGAGGTGTGGCGCTATAACACGTCCACCACAGAGCAGAAAAGCAGTACTTTCTTTTTTCTTTTTTTTTTTTACCAAATATAACACAAAGAACATCATAAAATACCAACGGTTCACACATTCACGTTCGGATCTAAACATGCACACCTCTGTTTGATCTCTGCAAATGCGGTCACCATTTTGCCCCAGAAACATCTGTTTATGGAATCTTGACTGATTGTGTGTCACTGCTGAGGTGGAGCAGGAGTGATTTTGGTAGAAGTGACAAAGTCATTCTTCAGCTGCGCCTCTGTGGAGGAAGCCAGAGGTCAACAATCCCTCATCTTCTCATATTGACCATAACACAAGCGGCGTATGGTTAGCCCGCGCAATGAGGGTTAGGAGGGTGAAGGAAAACAACGACCATCTGACATATCACAGCTAGGCGTCAAAGTGGGTGGCCAACTGGATCGACACAGAAGAGGAGGGGTTAGAGATTATCCTCTCTGCCTGCCACAGAAGACATTTCTTTTTCTTCTTGGCTCTGCTCTGACTCCAGATTGCTATATCTTAGTAGTTAAGAAGCTGAGAATAAGTGGCTGAGGAGTCTCCTATCCAACTACTAACCAGGCATGACCCTCCTTAGCTTCAGAGATCAGACGAGATGTGACGTCCTAAGTGTGGTATGGCTGCAAGTTTCTCACCAAAACTGTCTATAGCACACAGTAAGAAAAAAGATTTATCAGGTAAATTCAGAGTCAAAAGCTCCAGTTTGGTGACTCCAGTTAGTGGAGGTAAGGCCTACGTAACAACAGTTGACTACAGCTGCTTCTACCAGTGCACCTGTCAAGCAGCTATGCCCCTAACTCCAGTACCCACACTGATATATTTTTTTAAAAAAAGGTGGAAACTATCCATAGAGACCAAATCTGTTTTTTGCACCAGGTTGTAAACTGCCATATTAATAGTGCAGCATTCTTTAACAGTTGTCTACAGTGTTTGACTCAGTTTTGGAGGCAGCCACAAATGGCTATGAACTGTGGTTTTTGGCACTTCCACAACAGCACCACTTTTTCATCTCCAGAGTTTCCAGCTTAGCCATCTCATATGTTTGTCATGCTACTAGCATTACTCAGCAGTACTGTAATCACGTTCAGTAAATCAGTAATGTAATGCTTTATTATACTAAATTCAGTAATTACATTAAGGTTAAAGTTATGTCGTTACTTGACTTACAAAGCTTAATTATCTGCACAGGTAGACAGAAAAATAGAAAAAAAAATCATGCAATCAACTCATTTTACAGAGTAATGAGAAAGTAATGTAATGAGTAATGTAACAAATTACTTTCTCTGTCAAGTAATGAGTAATGTCTAATACGTTTAGTACTTGTAATAGTACTTTTTTTGGCTTCAACAGTGTTGCTTATTATATCTGGAGATGAACTGTAATACAGCTGAGAATCAGCTAGATTCAATTCAAAACTGTTATATAACAAACCTGGAGGAAATATCCAGGACTGTAAGTTGTCCTTTACCAATAGCTATATGGTAACCAACTCAATCTTGTATTTCAGCGTGTCCTTAAACAAACTTTGGATTTTATAGTGCTGTATCTGCGTAAAACTTACATGTAATGTTAAAACTGGTGAGATGTTGAATTTTTCACTGTGACTATTTAGATTTTGCAAGTTGATATTGAAATTAAAGCAAACTAATTACATTTTTTTAATGTTATGTTTTGGAAAATTGCAGGGATTGAAGAAAAACACAGACACCTTAGATGTACTATTTGAAATTAATAAAGCATGATCTCGACTTAAGAGTTCTGGCCAGACTCTAGCCATTCAGTGTTAGTGCGGTGAAAAATGAAAATATTCCACTAAGAGAAAATACCACTTTAAGAAATTAGGGGCCACATTCTTCACACCTATTTCCTCTGACTGCTGATGGACTTGAGAGCCCCGAGGAGTCACCAGCACTCCTGTTTCCCCACTGTTAAGAGAGCTGCAGCATTTGGGCCCCTCAGGCCTAACACTGTCTCCATTGTGCTTAACCATTTCTAGCCCCACCTTAGCTCTTGCAAACTGCCCTGGGGTCCAAAAACGCAGGGGGTCGTGGTGGGGGGAAAAGTCCTTCCACTTCAAATCCTATTTTCTCCCCCAGACTCAGGAAATCGGTCACTGTGCTAAGCTGGGTCGACGCCATTTGCCCCTCCTTCTAGAAAGGGCCAAAAGCATTGTTCTCACTGTGTTTTGTGCTCGGGATGAGTGCAGTTTAATCCTAACTTCCCTGTGGCGCTGACCCGCTACTCCCAGCTGAGTTTCCCACTATAGCACAGAGTAACAAAAACTCCCCCTGCAAACTGAGACTGCTCTACCTGCTTTATCCAAACACCCATGGGGGACAGAGCCATGGCTGTTGAGGGCACTTAACCTGATACTCTGCTCAAAATCAAAAGTAAGCACTACCAAGGAATGCTGGCACCAGACTCTCTCTCTCTTGAGTTTGGGATAATAAAAGTGTCAAGTGATATCATCCCCCACTTTCAGGCCCTTGGGAAAACACAGCATGTGTAGGAGGTGAGTAGATAAGGGACGGAGACAAATGAGGAGATGCTGAGAACAAAAAGAAGAGGTGGGAAATGAAGAAGCGTGTCGCTATTGTCAGACTGGTTTCGGGGGAGGAACGCGAGATGTGTAGATGCTTTCACTTGCAGACAAAGAGATGAGTGTTGAAAAGTCATGCTTTTCTTATGAAAACCAAGCAAAAACCTTGTCCCTGTCAGATTGTACCACTGTTGCATCCCGCAGACACAATAGATAAAAATCTGTCTAAATTAGAGCTGACATGTGAGGATAAAAACCATCATGCTTCATACTTGAAGAATAATGACCTCAGACGTCCTTATTTAAAATGAAATTTAAATGAAAAAATATGAGTGGAAATAAAAACTTTCAGATTGAATTATGACTGAACATTTCAGATTCAGTTAAACTGGATGTGTTTAAAACAGAGCATGAAGACAAATGAGGTTCAGTCAAAACAAGTATGAGATAACAGGAAGTGAGTGCTTGACACAAAGTCTCCCTATTTTAAGAGCCAAGTGACAAACACTTTTTTCTGTTTATTGTGTTAGTTGGGGCTTTCCCCTTTGAAATGACCTTCACAGGTGGTCCCCTGCACAATATCTCCGACTCCATTGTTTTCCTCCATATTGGAAAAACACGCTTCTCCACCCTGACACCCCCCAACTTCCTTACTTCATCCAGAAAAACATATACCAAACAGATTTTAAGAGTCAGCATGGCAGACAATGAAAAGACTGAGTGAAGCTGCTGAAGATGCTGTTCTGCCCTCAGTTAAATCAGAGTTCATGGTTCATAAATCTCTGGGGTCACAAGACGATTTGCGGCGAAGCAAAGAGAAAGAAAAAAGAAAGTCATACACTGAATCACATTTGTTGAATGTGCAGCGGGATTTACAGCCGTCCATTGGCGTCGGTTTGCGTAGGTCTCTGGCTCCACAGAGACGAGGATTCTACTGGAACTGGTACAACAGTTTCCACGTCCACGAGTACATGAGGATCTGACACAGATTTTGTTGTCAGTGTGGGAACACACGGTTTCCGTGCAGATACCAATCTGCATGCCCTGTTGCAGCACAGACACAACAATACAAGTGCGCCAACTACCTATGCTACCTCAGAGCGGATTCAATGAGGACCAGTAAAAAGCACAATATGAGCAGTGATTCATATTGTTGTTCAAAGCAGACTTACTTTGAGCTACGACATTGTGAAGTGGTGGTAAGCACTCCCGTTGAAACCAAATCAACCTTGTTTTATTTGCAGTGTCACAAAAAAACCCTCCTCGACCAACAATCTAAACAAATTGAAACAGCGAGATTTCTGATTGGTGGAGGTCGCTGTTACCATGGAAAGTCTTAAACCCACATACTTGTTGAGCAAGAAACTTCAGAAACTATAAAAGCAGTGATTGTAGTTAGGAACAAAGCACTGTCGTGCCATATCATAAGTAGACTATACTAATGCTTGAGGCTATTGTTATACAACACTACAATAATGAAAAGGATTAAACTTGAGAAGGTTCAAAGTTGTTGACTGTGGAATCTGGGATCCGTCACTATTAAAAGCAGTTATGCATACAGTCATGTAGTTTTGCCTTTTTGGCCTTTTTTCTCCAATTTCCTTTATTTTTTGTTCTAAATTGAATCTTTTTATGGTCCCAGTTAACATCGTAGCTGGTTGGCTTAAAGTCTTAATTTAAGGATTTTCTAAAAATTCAATGGAGAAAAAATGAATAGGAAATTCATTATCAGAATTGAAGGCCTTAAAAAAGTGGGCAGCCACTGTTGATCTCTGTAACTGTAGACAAAATAGAAGCCATTTTTTATGTCAATCTCTCACTGAAATGTTACAAAAGATAATACATGTTTGTTTGTTTGTTTTTTAATGTAATTTACAGTAGAGGCCAGTAGTTATATTGCTGACTTTTAACACCAGCAAAATGATCAGCTTAGGTGTTGCAATGAAACTTTTAAGCATCCATTAAAATTGGGATTTACAAGGCTTACCTAACACTTCCCTGGAACAATAGGACCATGGGAACAGTTTGTGTTTCCACTAGAAACAGAAAGGTGCCAGGAACTGCAATAATATCATGACAAGAAAAGCAGGAAATCGTGCTTCTGTTTGTTTTGTTTTGCTCCAGAGGAAAGGCTGTATATTTACAGTTGACCAAAGAGCACAGATGAAATGAAAGGAAAAACACACATGACAAGAAACGACAACACCGACCTCTTGTGCGGAACCGGGCAGTGGATGCAGAGGCAAAATCTCTTCGGTGAAATCCAGATGTAAGGCTCTTCTCTCAAATCGTCACAACCTGTAAAGAGCAAGAACGAAGCAGTGACGAGTCCAAATCACAAAAACACACCATCTCCAGAGGGCTACAGTTCAGTCATTGTTGGCTCCCCAACAATAATGAGCATCCTTTTCTCATTGCTCACTGGTATTTTCCATTTAAACCCGAGACTAAGGAGCAACTGCACCTGGAGAAACTCTTAAACTGGTTCACATGTTCATAAAAAAAGAGAAGAGGTGCATACATCTGCAGCCTCATTTGGGTCTCAGTAGCACAGTTGCATAATGTTAACAACCAAAGTACAAACTCTTAAGCTCTGTGTGCATCAAAGAAATTACAATATCTTCTGTCCAAATGTTAGGTTTGCAGTTACAAGCCTACTGATTTTAAAGCAGGACTCCAACTATTAAATCACTACCTTTTCAGTTCATGAAAAACCAACTTCAACCCAGTGTTTGACTGCATGCTTTGCTTATGTTCTCCGTGTTTCCATCTTGACTGTGCCTGCTTTATCATATTGCTTCTATTCATATTCGAAAGTTGAAAAACCTTTATTTTTACAACATTTTTACTTTAGCTGCACACAGTGTATCTGTTCTGTCATCTAGCTCAATCCAGAGTCCTTACAATGATCACATTTGGTCACTGAATCTTTGAATAACTATCTTATGTCAGACTCTTTTCTTATAGAAGTTAACCTTTGCACTAATGTTGTGTTTATTGATCTGTCAATATTGGCTCAAATGACTATATATTATATATAAGCTCTTTATGACGGTGATCATAAAGGGATGGACATGGTCAGCACCAATAATCAGGTAGGCACGGTGTGGTGTTCCAAAACAATGCTTAGTTTTGACTGCAGGGCCCAAAGTGTGCCAAAAAATATGGTGGTGGTATAATGGTGTGTCCTCCACACCATTATACCACCACTAGCAGCTGCAGCCTGAGCCGTTGATACAAGGTGTGATGGATCCATGGTTTCAAGTTGTTAATGCCATTTCTGACCCCATAATCTGAATGTCACAGCAGAAACAGACTCATGAGTAAAAGAAGAAATAATAAAAAAATAATACTAAATCATTACATTATCAGTTGATACAAGGAGCAAGAAAATAATCACTTTGGAGCTAACAAAATAAAACTCAATGGCACCGCTGACAGTGATTAAACATGTTCCTGCTGTCAGCAGTACATTCAGCTTTCTCCACCCTCTTCATACTGATGGCACACACACTCTACAGGTGGCAGATAATTGACTTACGGCAGCCTCTCTTCCCTTTTACTCAGTGATGTTGGGGCCTTTTAATGGTTACTGTCCAGAGATAGCAGCACTCAGCTAAGTTAATGATCAGGTCAGTACTCTAACATAACAAGACTGCACAGAAACACCAACACAGGATAAGTGGACCAGATTAGGTGATGATAACAGGGCACCAAACACAGAGTCTGTCTCAAAAGGAAGCCATAGTTTTTTGTTTGTTTGTTTTTTGTGTGTACAGATGGCAGAATGATACAAGATTGTGACGGTAAAGGACACCTGAAAGGTGAGGGTTCCTCTAATGGACACTGAAAATCATGCTTGCAGCCTGGTTTAAAAAACAGTTCTAACCTCTATGGATAGAGTCACCCTTCATAACAATTCATAACAACTCTAAAGTGAGAGAATTGTTCTTGTAGGGGCGTGTCCACTTTGATTGATAGATGTGCTGACATATGCAACTGGGCCAATCGGTGGCTGCTAGGCCCTCTTTCCACTAATTGGAGTTACTGAACTGGATGAGTTCATCATGTTTGTGCTGTTGGTGCTGTTTCTTTAATTATGTACACTTCATCATGTCTTAAACTTTAGTCTCTGTTACACCAGATTTTCCAGTAAAACCAGTAAAATAATATTACAGTAAATTACAGCAATAATAGTATCCAATACTATCCAATCAGTTTACTTCCAGTACTCTCCATAAGCCATCTCATTTTTTCTATACCTGAGAAAACATCCATTCCGCTGGGATTGTTCGGTAGCCTGACCGATGGGGAAAAAAAGCACTGATGAAATATTTAGCAAAAATTCTACAACATTTTGATAAGCTACAATGTACACAAAAAATATCTTTAATAAACTAATATGCCTTCATCTCCTTTAGCCATTAAAAGCAACAGCTGTGGCTAAAAGAGAGATTTCGAGATTTCAACACAAACACAATCAAATAAGATCTAATCGACACTAGCATCGACTTTATGAACAGTGGGAAAACAAGCAGTATCCTGCCACAAAAACTTGGCGTAAGCTTGAAATAATACAAGACACACACAGCAGCTTCTCTGGGATCACTGGGACTTACACTAATAAACCACAGGCCAGTAGGCTTCTCAGTCAATGATATTCCCCCGAGCTGAGTTCAATTTTTCGCAGAGTCAAAACTGGAAGCGGACTTGCTATGACTTAATCTGATCCTTCGGCTGTGATTTTGGATGAATTTAGAATCAATATGGTGGCTGAAAAACAGGAAGAACAACTTTACAGAAAAGTGCCCTGAAATACATAATAACAGATAAGGAAAAGACTTCAGATTGATGTTCTGAGTTCAGTTTTGTCCTCGGGGGAAACTCAACAGTGTGAATTATTTTCCAAATTGCACAGCTGAGGGGATTTTCCCCAAGTGTTACAGACCAACTACTATTTTTGCCCTCTAAAGCATTGCCAACAAATGCCCCAACACACATTTAACCTAATACCTCTTAGGTGAGGCGAGCTAGATGTCGGTGTTTGGAGCTCAGCTGTTGAATCCTTCCAGACTAGAGGGCAGGCTATTATGTGGGAACCATAGGCAATTTCACTGCAGCCAGGCCCGCCACAAAAGGGTCTTTCTTATAGCATTTAAGAGCTTTGGGAACAGGGGAGCTGAATGGAAGGGACACAAGAAGTTTGCCATTTTCCAATGGAATAGATTTTTTTTTTTTTTTGATGATGATGATTTTTTTTTTTTTTTTTTTTTTTTTTTTGTTTTTTTTTTATTTTAAAAAAAAAACAAACAATTTTTTTTTTTTTTTTAAAAACAA
>VUQG01004460.1:13144-25698 GCA_015106755.1 Etia nguti
CCCCCCCCCCCAGCATTAGTAATTTGCACCGAGAGTTGTTTAAATTGAAATGTCACAGCTAACCGTGAATCTTGTGAAGTGCAGTACTTTGTAAGTAGAGCTCAGCTTTCAGTGAATTAGTATTCTTCTAACTTTGAGTGTTTGTTTTCCAGGAGCCGATGGGCCAAAAGGGAGATTACCTGACCTCTCAAGGGCTTGGGCTAGGAGAGTGTCCAGCCTCCCATCCACCTTGCCAGAGCCGACGCTCCAGCCGCAGGGCAACACAGAGAGAAGGTGAGTAGAAAGGGTGCACATACTGAACATAATGGCAATTATCTGCTGCAGGTGCAACTGAGATCTTGGCAGCTTTGATATGTGCCCAGAGTCAGTTTCATGAGTAGCTTTAGCAAACTAGCTTTTTTTTTCCTTTTTCTTGGCTGTAATGATTTCTAAGGCACTAATGGTTTTTGTTATGTTGGCACTTTGTACTGCCGCAGAGAAGCCAGTACACATTTTTCTGTAGTTGCTGATTTATTCATGGCAGGTGCTGAAACGACCCTGATAGTGTATGGGCTTAAATAATTCAACAGGCTTCCAATAGACCTGTACTGCTGTGTGTGAAGACAGTATTAGCTATGTTGCTGTTTTTATAGAAAAACTATATCATTAATGTGTCCAACTCCTCTGTGTTTGTGCAGCTGTGCATATAGAAGGGATTGTGCTTAAGGGCATCTGTCGGACGAGGACGGACAAGGAGTACAATTTTCAGGTAGGTAACTGCATACACGCACACTCGGACACAGCTTCAGTTCAAGGTCTCTGGAAAGGGTGCTTTAAAGATAACCTGTGATGTTAATTTACAAATCTGAATTTTTACTGTTACTCTTTGAGTAGCTTTGCATGATTCACAGTTCAGAATAAGCCATATAAGTCTGTTACTGCAATAAGTTGTCTTTTTCCTGTCGTTGACCAGTGGAGCCCAAAATGCTTTTGGGCTTTTCCAAACACATGTGTATACAGGCAAAGGGTCATTGGTTGTTTTGCTAACTTGCTGCCTGCCATGCACCTAAGGGCAGGTAATTTTTATAAGGGTATTTTTGCCCTTATATTCACCACATCTGATACAGTGACAGAAAGTTAAGGCTCCTCATTCTTGTAGAAACTTTGTCTGTTTCTTTGTTTTCTTTTTTAGTGTACCTGCTCAATAACACATACACAGACTTGCTTTCTGCTCTGCCACCAACACCTTAACAGCTGTGAACATGATCATGCAAGAAAAATGCAGCTTTTACACGTGCCCCTATTGTTACACACACAGTTATGTGCCTATTATAATGCCCAGATAGTTTCCTGTATTTTCTTTACTTGGTTTGACCTACTTGGCCGTTGCGCTCAGAAAATCCCATTTTCAATGTTGCACGGGGTGTCAGTGTTAGCGCCAAGCCTAGTGGCAGGTTGTCACAGCTGGTGACTTTATCCCTTGAGAAGTCTGTTCTATAAAGATCTAAAGAGGAGAGAGGAAAACAATCATTAAACAGTTGGAGAGGAGAGACTAACTGTCCTGTTGGCTTTTCTAAGCTTTGAGAGTAAAGCCAGTAGTGCTTACAACACTCTGTTTGTACTGGAATGAGCTGCTGATGCATTAGACACAGACGCTGTGACGTATCTTTGTAGTACACTGATAAACAGAACTTTTAACTTTGAATTCTGTGGAGGTTTGGCATCTTTTCATCGTTTTGACACGAGCAACTCGTGAGATTAGAAAAGATGTGGCACCTCGATTTCTTAGCAGGAAAGTGAGCTGATCTTCTGTTTAACATAAGTTTTCTTTTGTTTTTTTCTTGTTTTATTTGAATGTTTTGTTTGTTTTTTTCCCCTTATGCTCACAGGTTGATTGCTTTTTATTCAGTATTGTGGCACTGATTGGGTGTCTTTACGTCTTTCCTGTGCAGTAAAGTTCTAGTGTAGTCCTGTGAGGTGGTTTTAGGCACTCTTTGTAGTGATGGAGTGTCCTGCTGCTGTTTCAGGTGAAGTGGTCGGACTCCTCTTCCAGCTGTGTGACCAAAACCCATTTTGAGCTGGAGAACTTCCTCCTTAAGGTAATCACAGCAGTAATATTAAATCAGAAGAGTTGTAAGTTTCATGTTAAGGAACTTTCAATGTTGTGTTATGTTCCTTTATTTGTTGAACTGTTATTTTTTGATATAATTACGTTTTCTCATTGTACAGAAGTTTGTCACTGTGACATGTGCACCTAGGGCCGTTTTGTTATGAACGATGCAAAGACATTGTGGCAAATGAAAGAAGCTCTAGGTAACACATTTAATCAATACAGTTCATTTAGCTGCTTGAATATCGGGGTCCTGCTGGTGCGCATGCTGGCTCACTGTCGGGACTTTTGCACACATCAGTAGAACAAAGTGACGGCAGTGTTAATTAGTAAATAGGAAATACACTGATACACTGGTAATTACTGAATTTTTTTTCTGCTCTGAGCACTCTCAGCAGTTTTTACTTCAAGCGTTCATATACATTTTTTTCTATGCCCAAGAACCTTGTGTAACATTTGCACGCTCACTCTGACGGTTGTATCAGGGGAAACTTGCTTTGGAGTAGTTGTAGTCGGCAATCAAACCACTTTCTGATTGGTAGTACCTCCATCAGTAACAGCTGTATGAGTCCAGATGCCAATTTAAAATGTTTGGCCAGTTTTAAAAAAGGAAGCATTTTCACAGTAGGACAGTTCATTACATTTTATTCATTGTTCTGTACAGAAGTAATCTGTGCACAGGTGATCAGGATGTACCATCGTATATACATTATTGTGATACAGCTTCAGTCCACGCCATTGAACCCAAAGATTTAGCACAAAAAGGAAGTCGAGCTCTTTAGCTGGTAAAAGACACATAATGAAAGCTTGTATGTGCAAACAAAGCTTCAGTTCATCCCACCTGTTGTTCACCTTCCCTCTTTTTCTCTGCAGCTTCCTAAGGATCAGTGTACAGAGTCTTTTGAGAAGAGCATCTTGAGTCTTTTGAACCAGGGGGGGCAGTATGAGAGCAGGGAGGTGGAGAAGAACCTCAGGTAATTTATATTTAACCCACTTGTTCACCTGAAATTTTTAAAAAGCTGCGGAACAAATTCTCCTTTTGATCTCTCTGACTAAATGGGCCAGTTTCTGATGAGGAATATTTTGTTTTGTTGAGCATTTTTGTGGCTAGGTTGTGTTAAAATAACTTGTTTCGGCTCCATCTTGTTTGGCGTTTTCTGCCATTCGCATATCTGATCACACGGAAACATTGTGGACTGCAGCTTTGACCGAGGACTTGCCGCAGTCGCGACTGTGGTCATTTTGTTCTGTTATTCCGAGTTCTCCAAGGATAAGAGGTCAACATCTGTCTTGCTTTACCCAAAGACGTTGTTCAGCATCATTTCCTGTGTGTGTGTAAAAAATCTGACATACATTCCTACTCCTCACTGTGCCACAGTTTACTTTGAAAACAAGTAAGAAGCTTTCTGGCATTTTGACTTGAATGGAATGATATTAGGTCAGTGAAGGAACATTTGGATGAGATTCTGAGTTTCCTGCTGTTATTTGTCTCAGGTGTATGCGTGCATGTGTGGAGGATAAATGTCACCAAAGATTAAGATGTCGTCACAATGACATGATTGCAAACCATGTGATGAGGAGGGCAGACTGAGAAACCAAAGGCCAGGCACAGGCTAAGCTAGTGAAGTGTGAGTCGGACAGTAAAGCGCACACTGCTCCAATCCTCCTCTTTGACACTAATGGGCCCATATTTTGCATATTGAACCTCATTGTCTGTCTTTTGTTATATATCAATGGAGCCAATTTAAAATGTAAACAAAAATAGTTAGCTAACCATCATTGTATTATTTTGAAAGCTTGAGCTTAAAATAGCTTTTAAGTACCTTCGTTTCCGTCAGTATGCTGTGTGTCAGTTAATGTTGCTGCTGCTACAAACCAGCAGGACAAACTGCAAAACATGACTAACGGCTGTGTTTAGTACACCATCACCCCCACCATGTCAGTCCTGGAGGGGGGAAAAGGGAGCGGGGGCCCTTGACCTAGAAAGCACAGCTAAACATGATAATCTGTCAAATGGGTCTCACCATTATCTGCAAAGGTTTGGTAAGTGTCCCTGTAATACATGTCAGGCATGCTAAACAGGGCTGTTATTCATTCTTGGTTGAATGGATAGTCAACCATTGAGGTTTTTGTTTGTTTTTTCCTTTCCTTTCTGATAACACACACACACACACAGACACACAGAGTGGGTGTGTCCTCTCCACCAGTTTCATTTAGTAAGAAGTGAGACTGTGGAGTGAGTTGGGAAACTGAAACCTATCTGCTTGGACTGTTTTTGTTTGCATCCAAAGTCCGGCCCACATTCAGACTACATCTCAATCTGTTTTGCTGCTTCCATTGTGTCTCATCTTTTATAAGGCGAGGCTTAACTAGTGTTGGAGCAAAGCTTTTTGCTTCATTGTTAGCTACAGTTATGGGCCATTAAAATTTGCACGGTGCACGAGAGGTTAAATGTTTATGGACTAGGGTGTTGGTACAATCATTATGAGAATGGGGGCACACAGCAGTGTGGTGATTAGTGTGACTGGTCAACGGTGTCTCTGTGTTGACCCTGGTACAGACCGGCGAGCTGTCTAGGTTGTAGCCAGCCTCTCACCCTGTGCCAGCTGGAAAAGGATCCTTACACTCTCACAAATTTGAAATTCATAAGCGGAAGAAAGTACATGGATATTTTTGTGAATTCTTTAAGCCTTTATAATTATGTAATGCAACTGATATATTCTCAGCTCTATCCTATACATGCAGTTTTTATGTCCTAGTGACTATTTCTATGAATAATCATTCAGATAATGCTACAAAATAACTGCTAAACAAGTTCTCAGAGGTGGAATTTGTGTTCAGAATAATGGTGTCAGTCTGAAGTCTAAATTTAACTCGGCAGCCTTGGGAATTTTTTTTTTTAATGAACAGTTTCACTCATGTTGCCTCTCTGCCTGTTCTCACCTGTAGAGAGAGGTTCCTGTCTGCGCCTCCACTGTTCAGGCAGACCAGAAAGGTCTGCAGCTTCTTCAACTGTGATTCCAGTTACGCTGCTAAACCTACTTGTAGCAGATGTGAGTATAACGCCAAGATATTCAGAAGATATTCATGTTAGGTCTCTGCTTTTTTCTCTTCTTTTTGTCATGCAATTGTCTGAAAGTTCAGCAGTTAATTAATACTAAGCTGCAGTATCATCCTGCAGGAGATTCAGTGATCTGACCTCGTCTCAAACACTGCAACATGCATGTCCACCAGTATAATGTACTCTGGTCCCTTTGAGAGGGAGCACAGTCACTCCACAGCTGTTCAGGTTCATTTATGTAGCCTTACAGTAGCCAGAGAAAGCAAAAATAACTTGTATTTTGTGTAATCTTATATTTATTGATTTTATATTTTGAACCCCTCTGGCTTCCTGTTGAGTTCATTTTCTTTATTAATGTAATGAATGTAATAAAATGCTACAAATGTGCA
This sequence comes from Etia nguti, assembly GCA_015106755.1. NCBI lineage: Eukaryota > Metazoa > Chordata > Actinopteri > Cichliformes > Cichlidae > Etia > Etia nguti. The sequence goes on from VUQG01004460.1 coordinate 18,684, forward strand.
GTTTTTAAATGACCAAAAAACGAGTGATCAGACATATGGAACAAAGACTAACCTAGTGGTTTCTTTCCTCACTTGTGCTTTAGTGCCTGGGTTTTCACCTTTTCCGTGTTTTTGTTGTTGTTGTTTTGTTTGTTTTTTGAACAGGCAACTGTCAGCTGGGCACAGCCTACCAGGGAGACCTCTCTGATGCCTCCAGTCAGGAGGAAGGTGAGAAGAAGCAACTTTCAGTTCCTCGCTTTTTTTCCTGTTTTTTCTTTTTGTTTTGTCTTTTATAATACTGGTGACAGTGCAGAATGATGAGGGGAGAAATGCATGGACGTTTGTATAAATTGCTGATTGAGAAGTGATTGTGGGCACTGACAAAACAAAGGCATGGCCAGCTAACCAGGCCTGCTGCCCGAGTCCTACTAGTGTTTATTTTTGGAGGTCGGTCGGAAAAGCTGAGTCTGTTTCAAATCCTCATATTTCACAGCTATATTTGCCCCATCATGTGCTGGACTGAGATCAGCACGGGCAGCAGTCAGCACGGCCTCATGCTGCTCATACTTTACATAAAACTTGTTAATCCTGGAAGATTTGGAAAGTCTTGATTTTTAATTTTTAAAGCCATTTACCACACAGAGAACTAGGGCAGCCCTTTCCATCTGTTATAATATTCTTATTTTCCCTATCACACTGGAAGCTGTTGCGTATGGGTGTTACTCATTTCTAGTACTAGCAGCTGATTGAGTCAAAGAGATCGTTTTGAACGTTGCATTTAAATAGGATTTGAAGTCCAACAAAGCTAGTAGTCTTTGCAGTCAGCACAGAGACTGGTGCAAGCCTGAATATTTAGCCTAGCCTAGCTTAGTGTAGCACAAAGGCAGAAAACAGGCTCCATTAAACATAATTAATCAACTTGTGTGTCTGATCAACTCTGTAGCATCTTTTTAATTCTTTAGTTTGTTTGTTTTTTGTCAAACATGACTGTCTTGACATTTGATGGGAAAAGGGATACATTAAATGAATTTTTAATCTTTGGTCCTACAGGCAATGCTAACAATACACATGGATCGCTTAATCAAACTTACACACAATGGTCACCTACTGTGCTTCACCCAAGTTGTGCCCAAGGTCACGTTTGTCATTTGATGGGTAATAATGTGTGAATTGTAATAAACAATGAGCTGGATGAGCTGCTCCGTCATTGACTTTTTCTTTTTTTTAAACCCTGTGAAATCTAGAGTCATATCTACAGGGACACAAGAAAAAGCACGGGTCCAAGAGTCCATGTCAGCTGTGAGTATAATCTCTGGTTCACCAGCATTTTTGTCTCCAAAATTGAAAAAACTGTTAGTGGAGCAGGAAAAAGCTGTACATTAATGTATTCACCAAAAACACGTGTTCCTCTCAGCAGTCTGTCTAGTGCCAAAGGCTCCCAGGTGGACCCTCGCAGGGGAGGACACGCTGCAGAGCTCAATGGGCCAGCAGAGAGGAGAAAGAAGAGCTGCGCACCGCGAAGTAGCCAGGAAGCTGAACAGGTCGGGTTATTTCCCAGTCTGTCTTTTTGCCTTGCGTATCCAGAAACGTGTCTTGATTAAAGAAGTTCCTACTCGTGCTCAGCAGTACTTCTGCGTGCCACTGAGACACACAGCAGTCGTATGATTGGTAACACTGGCACAAGTATTGTAGAAATGGTAGCTTGCTGTGCTGCAGTAAGTAAGCTCATCGCTGCACCAGCCGCTATCAAAAGTAGCTCCTTTACACGGATGCACCTTCATTCAGTCCTGTGAGTAAAGCTCAGGAGCACAGTTCAAAGTGAGCACCATTTCACGAACACTCAGTTAATCATTATGGGCTGCAGACGTTTGAAGGCCACTATACTTACATTAACCCAGCTGCTCCTGCGCACCCGCAGCCTGTGTGTCTGATTGGACGTGTCATATGTTGCCATGTGAAGGGGAGTGGTCTGTGGTATCTCACTAATATGCTCAAACACTGTAAGAGGTGGAGGACAATCTGCTGACAAAGCACATTCTTTCTCTCACTCACTCGTAACAAATTTACTTCAGAGCCCTGGATGGGATCGATTCCTCACAATCCTTTTCTTTTCTCAGTCTAAATTGGTGTTACAGAGGGTTGTTTTTCTTTGTTTATTTATTTGCCTTTTGTTGTTTTTTTAAATCATGCTCCAGCTCTGTGTAGTATTTCTGTAAATTGGTAGGGATTCCCTAATACGCTGTTAGCTGAACAGCTCAACGTGATTAATGGCAAATCGAGTCATTCCAGGGGAGCTTTGAGCTGAATGTTAATGACTCCTCACTTTCTTACAGCACCAGGACACAGACAAGAGAAGCCACCCATCCACCAAAACCAAGAGCAGAGTCCTGCCCACAGAAGGGTATGTCTGCTTCACAAGCTAAAAGAGGATCCATGTTTACCCTGTGTGACACGTTTGAGCAGTGGGGTTTGGAAGTGACCAGCACATGCCTTTGTAGTCAGCAGACTCTAGCTCTGTCAGTCTGTGCGTTAGTGTACCGTGTACTGCATCTGTGTTAACATGAATCCTCTGGTCTCCCATGTGTCCCTGTTTTCAGAGAGAAGGGGAAGTGCAAGTCTGTTACCTTTGTGTCCAATGGGTGTTTGGTAGCAGCTCAGAGGAAAGGTAAGCGGCTGCTAGGAGTGGGCAGTGTACTTGAGAAGTACTGTGCTTTGTTGAATGCTTTTGAAGTAGCTCGCTTTTAAGCTCCTAAGTCCATTGCTATAGCAATGATACTGCGATATAACAGCTTTATGTTGAAGAATAATTTTTCGGTATTATCATGGGCGTTATCATATGACATGGCCCTAGTGGTTGCTTGCGTGGTATGGTATTAGTAGACAGTAAATGAAGGTATAGTTCCAGGAAACGACTGATATTAACGCAGTCTCTTATAGGGTGGAATTACTCATGAATTGCAGCTGAATCATAGAGTCTCAGTCACAGTTTAATAAACTCATCAGTAAATCTTGTAAATATGAAACTGTTTTGTCATGTTCTCTGTTTCATGTTGCATGTGCACTAGATGGACGTTGGTTGATTTTTGTTTTGACACACATTGTTGTTGCAGATGGGGGTTCATCATCAGAAAGCTGCAGCTCCCCATCCAGCCCACAGCACCGAGGACCAGAGAGCCTGGAAAGTGAGGATGAAAACAACAAAGGTAAAACAATCACACACGCACTTTTTGTAAATAAAGCCACCGTAAAGGAGCGTGATGAGCAATGACATGTTGTCCTCTGTCAGATACAGATAGCCCCTCTGATGACCTCTGTAAAGGACGGGGCTCTGACATGTTCTTCACTGGCCAGACTGATTCTGCTGTGCTGGCGGGGGCCTCCTCTGATCACCTGTCCTTCAGCAGCCACCAGGCCCCCTACCTGGAGGGGAGAGCAGACTTCTCCCATATTTCCTTCATGCATAATGTGAGCTATATACTCCCCAATGGAGCTGCTGATGCTGGGCTCCCATTGGGTTCACTTCCTGGCCAGAGCATGGTTCCAGAGGGAAAGCCCTCATCAGGGCCACTAATGATTCCGATGCCCACGCTGCCTCCAGCCGTCTCTGGAATTGTGGACGACCCGGAGAAGAGGGATGTTGTCCAAACCTTTGGGATTCCACCTACTGGACTGCATCCTGCAGGAAGTTCTGCTATGCAGCCCTTGGTCCAGGGCTTCAAAACGGCTTTGTCTCATAGCCAGGGTGGCACTGAAGGAGCACCGGGGAGTGGTTCTTCACCTGCTGCACCGCAGGTTTCACACCAGGGTCCAATAAGACCCATCAGTGTCATGTCTTCTCCGATACTAACCTGCCAAGACCCAGCCAACGTCAGCCCAGGCCTGGCCTCCTCTCTGCCACATGTGGAGACATCGCAGAGCAAGCGCCCAGGCTTACCGTCTGCCCTGCCTTCTCCCTACACCCTGCCCCCCGTCTCAATGCCAACTCTGGGGGCACCTGTGGCTGCTGGAACTGCCCCATCTCCTGGACAAGTACAAGCTGCTGTTCCCCCAGCTGTGCCGACGCACACCCCTGGACCTGCCCCGAGCTCCAGCCCAGCACTTACGCACAGCACAGCGCACAGCGACTGTACATCCTACAGTAACAGCAGTGCTTCCAGTGGAAGCACCCCTGTCGCTCCTGGTAGCCCTCTCACTCTCCAGCAGACCCAGCAGCCAGCAGCACCGCAGCAGCCGCCGCCAATGGGCTGCGGGACGTGCGGCTGTCACAATAACTGCGGCGGCCGAAGCAGCAGTGCGAGCGTTGCCTCGGGTCAGGCCCCTTTATTCTTCCCTGGCCACCAGATGGCAGCAGCACACCAGATGTTCAGTGTTCCTCCACCGCTCTTCCAGATCACAAGCCTGTGCAATAACAGCTACCTCACCCAGGCTCACCCTCCTCACCAGGCCAATGGACCCACCTCCCTGCCCCCTTACTTCCCCAGCGCTCCTCCAGCACACCCACCCCCTTACCTTAACACTCACACCCAAAGTCACGCAGAGGTACCATCGCACATGCTGGCCACGCAGGCTACAGCAGTGGTAGCCGCCGCGAGCTACAGCCTCCAGCAGCCGATGGCTCCAAACACATCGTTCTGCCACCATGTCTACCAGCATGTGTACCCTCCCCTGGGGATCCTGCCTCCTTCTCTGTTGGGGGGAGGTGGCATCAATAAGAAGAACGGGAATGTGTCCTGTTATAACTGCGGTGTGAGCGGCCACTTTGCTCACGAATGCAACCACCCCTCCATTGACTCCACACAGCAAGGTAATGCAGCTATACCCAACACTTTTGCAAATCCAGCTTTCAGCAAAGACTAGAAGGCAGCGCTGCTCCTCCACATGAAGTGTATTTGTAGCTGTTTTAACTCAGCTGTGGATGGTTCACACCATGTGCTTTCAGATATGGTCAGAAGAAGCTGCGTCTCTCACATTATTGTAGTGAGATGGAGCTCGAAGTGTCAGAATGTCTGTGTTGCCATGTTGTTGGAGCTGGGTTCTGTATAAGAAGTAAGGGTCAGCTAGTTTTGTACGCCATGTTGTGGGGTCGCATGCATATAGTGCACAAGTGTATGAAACGCCGCAGTGTCGCCCCCTGCTTTGAAATGAAAGTAATAACTGTACTTGTTTGTATTCAGCTATTTACCCCTCAGGCATAAAAGGCTGATGGGGTGCTGTTATCACCCCACCAGGTGGCCAGGCGGCATGGACGCCAAAGTTTGCTTATGCGATTACTCGAGAACGAGGCGATGTGGGATTTTACACTGATACTGTGGGTCCAAGTGCTAAAAATCTTGGACAAGTTCAGATCTCAGTGAGCTCGACCTCAAGGTCAGAGGTCAAGTTTTCTGAAGATCTTTTGAGTGCGATAACACAAACGAGGCAGTGTAGGATTTTTGTTTATCTTGCACTTTTGCCTTGATGTTTCCACAGGAGCAGGTTTGGTTAGGACAGGTTGACGGCATCTAGGGCTGCAACTGAAGATCATTTTGATAGTCGACTAATCTTCTTCCATTAGTCTCATCTCCACTTCCTGTGGGTAAACCTCCTGTTCTCTGCCCACTTATGAACATCACCCCGTTGTCTCTTCCCACAGCAAATTTAGGAAACGCATGAATTTGAAAATAATCAAATGTATTTTTGCTGTTACTCAACAGGACCATCAAAATATAAGTGAAATAAATAAAAGGGATCAATATTGGCGCCACAGCTCCAGGGTGCCGGCGTTTTAAATGCTCGTGCACTGCAGTAATGCTGTTGTGGAAGGAAAGTTCTGCATTTAACTTTGTTTTCTGTGAAATGCTTTTTCTTTCTTTCACAATCCAAGTTTCCATTTGCTTCCATCCTCCTGTTTTGCCAGTAGTGCTGCGTTCGTCTGCATTAGTGTTGTCTGCTCTCTTAGCAGACAATAAAGGCGATCCTGGCCGCACAGCTTCCTGTAGTGTACTGCAGTGATGAAAACACATTTACATGGTATCTGTATGTGACGCGTCAACAATAACATTCACCGTCGAATAATTTTTAGAGTCGACGTCATCGATTCTGCCGACGAATCGTTGCAGTCCTAATGGCAACACCATGTGCCTTTGGGGACTTTAAATCACACTACTCTATACAAACCTATGATCTTCAGTATTACCAGCTCACACTTTATGGTTGGAGTCCCTCTCTGGCCGTGATTGGTTTTGTACAGGTTAACACTTGTTCGGAAACAATTGCAGATCTTCTAAGTTTCTCACTGGTAGAGTAATGTCGTGCACAAAATAAATGTGTGTGGGCAGTAGGGTTTGCTGGACGCCGCACACAGAAAGCGACCGCGGTCATAACACAAACCTGAAGCACGGGCCGTGAAATAGCGATGTTTTCTTTTTCTCTCCTTTTATTCTTCACCAAACATGCTCGGCATCACTGAACACCTGCAGGTCAAACACAGTTGGCCTGACGTGATGAAACCTGTAATGTAGCTGTGCTGTGATGATGTTTGTGTGTGTTACAGGGGGGTTCCGGTTAAAGTACGCACCGTCCCACATTTCAGACGGCCCTGACAATGCTGACTGAAGAAGAAGAGGAGGATAAAGAGAAGTTCCTCCGAGCTCCACAGCGGCAGGCCTTCCCTGGGAGCTGTTTGTGAGCAGCGTGTTGAAGCTTCTGTGTTCACCACCACATCCTCTGAAAAGGACCGACCTGCCAAGGGCTCCGTGGACAAAACCTAAGTACTTGTGCCTGGAAAAAAAATCTTCCTCCTGTGGGGATTACTCACTGTCTTGCACACACAAACTGTCCATGTGACTCGAAGCTCCACCCCCTTTCAGTTGGTTTTTGATACTTTTGCACTGAGGTTCTGAAACGATTAACTTATTAATTATTAGGAAGTGAAAGCTATTTTGAGGATATTTAGTTTTAACATTAATGCGGAGCCTTCGGAGCTTCTTAAACACTTATTTCTAAGAGAGAGCGTATTTATGCCTTTTCTTAACTGTTCACGATTTTATTGTACAGC
>VUQG01004460.1:31854-42666 GCA_015106755.1 Etia nguti
TGGTGCCGCCCCCCCCCCCCCCCCCCCCCCCCCCCCCCCCCCCCCCCCCCCCATCACAGATCAGCGTCTACTGTCTGTGGCTAACAAAGGTAAACAGAACCCCCAAAAGTTGATTCTGTTCATCTAGATGTAGCGTTTTCAGTGGGAGAAACGTTTCGTCACTCATCCAAGTGACTTCTTCAGTCTCAGCTGACTGCAGGTTTCCCCAATCTTATAAACAGTACATTTGATCAATGGCCATGAGTACCATTCACAGAGAGTTGGGGAATGGCTGCAATCACAGCATTGTAAGATGGTGACAGATGTACCCTTAGGCCCCCTCCTCGATACTTCGATTTTGGAAGTAGCCCGCCCCCTCCCCTTTCGACAGGCTGTGTGTGAGACTTCAGCACAGCAGCAGCAGCAGGCCCAACGAGGGCCCTCGACCTCACTTTTTGCGTATATTTGTGTGAAAGAATTTAGTAAAACATCAGTGCAAATTATAAGTCTGTATCATAATGTCTTCAGTTTTTGTGTTTGTTGCAGGGCTGTCAACGTTAACGCCGTCATCACGCTTAACGCGATTAAAACATTTTTAATGCATCCAACCCATCTGGAGCGCAGAATGGACAAACTTTGGACAAGCTGACCGAAATGCGTTGACAGAGACATTTCAGGGGTTTTGAGTCATTCTGCGTTCAAAGTGGATTAATTGGGTAAAAATTTTTAATCGTGTTAATCGTGATGACGGCGTTAATGTTGACAGCCCTACTTTGTTGGTTTGTCTTTATTTTGTGAGTTGGTTATTAGACGCCGCTCCAGCCAGCCAGAGAATCCCCCGCTGCCCCGCCCCTCTCCTCCCTGTGTTTGGCAAGCAGCAGGCGCACCTCGCAAACAGAGGGCGCCCTTACTCCCCGCAAATGGGCGATAGAAAACCGATCAGTGCCCACGCAATCCCCAAAATGCGCTGGCATGATGTCGGGGCAGCGTGGGGGCGAGCAACTTTTTTTTTTTGCCGATACTATGATGCCGCCCTGGGCAACCGCCCATGTCGCCCATATCAAAAACTGCTACTGCATATATGAGTCTGTCAGTTTATTTATGCTGTCTATGTCACAAGTGTTTAGTTCGACTGGAACTCACGGTCAATCTCCTCTTCTTTCCTCTTCAGCTCTTTGTATTTTTGTTGACATTCCCCTGTGGAAAACGTTCAGAATGAAGTCTATTGTTTATTCAAATCACATCAAATGTGATTCAGATTTAGATTAAATCTTCATCCTGTGGGTTACCCTGAGCTGCTTCTGAGTCCTGCTCCAGGTGTCGGATCTCCTCTGTGATTTGGCTCGTCCTGTCCCGCATCTCTGTAAGCCTGAGTACACACAATATACACATATCCTTACACACACACACAAAAGTGACAAGTATCTAAATACTTGTAATGAGTACATACTGCCTCTCCATGCTGGCAATTTCCTGGTTGTCCTCTTTCACCTGGAAAACAGAACAACAGCTTGAGTCTTTTGTTTTTTCATGTATCCTAACATAAAGCTTCAGTAACTCTGCTTACTGCTGTTTACAGTCTATTCATCAGTTTTTGGATGATTTGTAGTTTGACCACATGATGGTGCTGTTGACTTACTCTGACAATGAATCCATGCACATGTTTAAGATGAAGAACAGTCGTACTGCATATTACCACAGTAACATGGGTTTAGTTCAGCTGCAGTTTGGATTATAACAGCTCCGTTTTTAAGCATTAGATAATCTAAATTTCAGTGTTATTAAGTTGACTTCATCAGAGAAGATTGGAGAAAAAAAAAATACCAGGACCCAAAATATAGCAGCTATAGCTGCTTTTTAATGCTGAAAGAGGGTTTTTCGCCGGTGCAGACCGTTATGAAATCCGACCCTGAATGTGCGGAGGTAGTGAAAGCTGTGGAACCGAACTCCTCAAGATGACTTAAACTATTCAACCAGACTGAATTTAAATAATGTTATATCCTTTTAAAAGCCATTTCCAGGAACCGCACACACAAACAAATCTATTTCCTGTTTGTAAAAGTCCAGATCTGTTCACGTCAGTAAAGGTTTCTGTGACATTTCATCAAATCACTCCTGTGCTCTCTGATGTAGCAATGACCGATAAGCCAGCGCGCCTCGCTGCCGAGCAGACCTGCTTAAATAGCTTCTCTCTCTCTTCCTGGGGCGAACCCAGGCTCTTCTGCTCAGCCTCCATCGTGTCTCGTTTGGCCTCCAGCGCTGACAGGGTCTCGTGAAGCCGAACCATCTCCTGTTTTATCTGAGAGTGGGACAGCTCCTGCAATGAGAATCGTGTCACGTAAAACACCTGCTGCTACTGACACAGCCATGATATTCCTCCACCTCGCTCACACCGCCCCCTGCACCCAACTCACTGCTTCATAGTCCTCCTTCCTTGTTATTAGAACGTCCAGCTCCTCCTGGAGAACAGTCAGCTCCTGCAAAACAAAAGAATCAGTTGAGTACTTTGTACAGTATCAGAGGGTGACAATACTTCAATAGTGTGAAACACATATCACACACTTTATGCAAGACAAGAGATTTCATCATGCCAACAGCTGACATGAATCAATCTCCTCTTTCCCCACAACAACTACAGCTTTACCTGCAGCAGTTCCTCATTAGTAGTTGTCATGGTGAAATATTTCTCTTGCTTTGCTGCCGGCATCGCTTGGACGACTTCATCAGCAACCCGCCTCTCTCTCCTGATCTCCTCCTCAGTGGCCCTGATTGCCTCCTCTCTCCTGCAGAGCAAACACACAGCTTCGTGGACGGTCACAGATAAGATAGAGTGGACAGAGTGCATGCAGACAGATAAATAAATGATGCCAAAGAGTTTACAGTGTACTATTCAATAACAGCCCACATCAGCTGACACGCTCCTACACATCCAGCTGGCAATTCGGGTCAGGCTATTTAAGCTGCTTAAGTTGCGGCACATGCGCAAGCTGCTTTGCAACCCACCTCCTCAGGTTCCTCTTTGTCTATAGGGGCGCTGACTGAACACTTGACAAGCAAAACGTTCCACATGAGAAAAAAAAGCAATGCAGATGAAGATAAAAGCAAAGAAGGATTTCTTTAAAATCTAAAATCACAAATGGAGATAGAATCAACACGTTTATAGCTGTGGTCAAAGCTTCCTCCATGTTTCCTACTCAGCTACATTACAGTACTGAAACATAACTTTGGTTGCTGTAATGCAGGGACGTCAAACTCATTTTACACTGGGGGTCAGGGACAGCCGACTATGATCTCTCTGAGATATTTTAACATAAAAACAATTTCAATAACACATCTCAGTAAATAAGTAATTTATTTTATTTTTTATTTTTTTGGGGGCCTTTTTTTGCCCTTATTCAATAGAGACACAAGGGTGGGGAGAGAGAGGGGGGAAGACATGCAGCAAAGGCTTAGCGCGGGTCGGACTCAAACCCGGGCCTACTGCTCTCCGGCCATACGGCATATGATCATCCCACTGAGCCAAACCGGCGCCCAAAAATATGCTAAATTACAGAAAAGGTTCTGTCAGTTTATTGTGCAGACTGTCCTGTAATTAAAAAATGAACATTTTTGTCCTTTTTCTGTTTCTGTTTATGGTGAATCTAATGTAAAAATGATACACTTCTATAGCAGCTAGTGAAAAATCAGGAACCTTCTGCCATTTAATGGTTTATCTATGACTTATTTACTTGGGTGTGGTATGAATGGTCATGGAGCAGCTCTTCACAGTAGAACATTTATGCCCTCCTTCACATTTTCCAGAGCTGTCCAGTGGGCCAGATTGAAGACTTTGGAGGGCTGATCCTGGCCCCTGGGCCTTATGTGTGACACCCATGGTCATGGTGGACTACAGCACAAAAACTCTGAATCAGCAGCTTGAATAAACATTCACATTACACATTTACACATTAACCTAACCCCTGTGAAGAAAAACAGCTCCTCCAGTCTCAACATTCCCTCCTCTGTGGTGAAACCCGACTTTCCCAGAGACGGGGCAGTCTGGCTAGAATGCAGCTCCAGCTTTCTTCCCACAAGCTTTTCCCATCACATTTACATTAGTCTCTACTTCAATGGGAGAGTAGGAATGTGGGAATTCTTGTTCATCTTGGAAGGGAGCTGTCATGCAGTTTTCTTGATTTTCCTCACAGGTATGTAATCCAGTCTGCTGCTGGTGTGCCTGGTGTTCACTTTCACAGTATTATTAATAATTAAAATGTTTACAATAGTTTGCAAATGTTGTTAAAATATTTTACAATATCAAGAATATGAGTACACCCATTTGGGTGTGGGTTTGCTGTGTCCACACAGCCGCACAGGTATGTTTGCTGAGAAGAAGCAGCAGTAATACTGGCCTCACTTTCACGTCCCTTCTTTTCATCCACTTTTTCGTTTCTCTGTCTGATCTTTTAAAGCTCTTTACACACTCTTCTTCTTACTTTTTGCTTTCTTTTCCATTCAGCCTTCATCTCCTCTCTCCGTAAAAAGAGGTCACTAAAAAGGACTGAAATGCTTGTCATTAATCATATTCAATCATTTGCAGTATTACATCTTGAACTAGTTCACATATATTATTTAGATGAGCCATTTTCAACAGTAACCTAAGAGATACTTGTAACCAGAAGAAGGAAGACAGCAAAGATAGGAGGACCAACTTGATCAATCATAAACAGTTAGCAGCAGAGTGCACACAGGTTCTTGTTTTACAAGGAACAAAGGTCACTCAGTACGCTGACTGTGTGAGGGTAACACAGGACTAAAGGTTCACCTTAGTGCGTGTGGAAGAACAGGTAAGATTCTTCAGCTACTTTTCATTAGTAAAAGATGATTACACAACAAGTATTAAGAGAAACAGTATGAAAGACAGATAAAAACTGTGATTGTGACATATGCAGACGTGCAAGGTTAGTGTGTGTCCATTAAATGAAGACGTGCGTTGAAGTGTTTTTAAAGAAAACTTGTTTCTTTTCTCAGTAAGACATTTGAAAAAGTACACACCCCAGCATCAGTGTGCACTCAATAACCAAGAGACTCGCTCACTAACACAGTGCTTTTATCTCTACTGTACTCTGACTTTAAGGTTAGGGTTATGCATTAAACAAAGAATTAACATATAATTATGAGGCCGTAATGTTTTCAGTGTTAATGGAGTCCAATGCTTTGTCATATATTTAAAGAGGAATATGACATGCAATGATGGGTAATGTTTTTTTATCCTCAGGTTAGATGGCTTAATAGCTCTCAACTCTAAAGGATATTCTGAACACTGTTTTTTTCCCCCTTCTACTCTTTGTGATGTCGGTGAGAACAGATGTAGTCATGTCAGCGAGCTGCGTGTTCTGTAACAGGCTCTGACAAGCGCACATGGACACCCATTACTAGGACCTGTCAAACATATGGTAAAGCTTTATCCTCCTTTTTGATTCTAATGGGGCCATCTTTGAAAAATCAGTGTAGTTTTATATTCAGTAAGATGTGAAACTGAGACCATCAGCTTATCATGAAAGTGTTTAATAAGGTCAGTGATCAAGAGACCCAAGCACTGTTTTTCCTTTGCCATTTATTATACTTTTTGCAGCACCCCCTGCTGGCCATTAGTTAGAATGCATATTTATGGCACTTGGGTATCATTCGTAGTATTTGGTGAGTATTTGTCTTCATGACATGCTGTGCTTTGTGTAAAAATTGGCCAATACTTATTTCCAAAATCTTGTCTTATACTTTTAGCCCCCGCACACTTTTTACAGCATAAACTGATATTTTTCATCTTTTTGTGGTCTTCAGGTGCTACTCTGTCAGACAACCTTGTTTTTAAGAGGCACAGCCAATCCAAAGAACAGTGGCTTGAAGGGGGAGGAGCTAAACATCTATCTTCCAAAAATAAATTTCACTGACAGGCTAAATGATTATTTTTTAACTGTAACTTATGCAAACCTTGTGTATAAATGGAGTTGATGTTAGTCAGATTATTTTAGTGCAACTCCATAATTTGCAATAAACTGCAACCAATTCGGCATCGTCAAAATCTGTGCCATAGTAATGCTTTTTCAATTAAAAAGCTGAAGTCTAACAGGCAAAAAAATTAATTAATTACTGGTTTTCTTAACAGCCCAGATAAAACAAAGGAGCATGTTTCTCTGTCACGTGTTAGTTACAGTATTTTGTATCCATTTCTTTTCAGTATGGTATAATGGAGAGGTGCTGGCAACCTCTCCTCCTGCTGTGGCTCACTGCAGTGCTAGCAAAAAATAACGAGACTGTGAAAGACGGTGAAACCGTAAGAAAAGTTCTGGCCTTTAACACCATTTTGCTCCAGTTGTCTAGTTTTATATTTTTTGAGTTTTCTATAATAACTGTTCCTCAATAAATTCTTCCGCCCATCAGCTGACAGCCAACTTCACCAACAATCTTCTTCAAGTCATCCCTCATAACTGCCAAAATCTAAATGTTACCAAACTGGTGATTGAAGGGAACCTAATTACTCTGAATGGCACGGACAAGCTAGCACTAGCTAGCTATCCCAGACTGGTAGAACTTCACTTGGATGCTAACTGGGTCACTACTATTCCAGCCAAATACTTCTCTGTGGTACCAAACCTCAGAGTGCTGTCTCTTGCCAGAAACAACATCAGCAGGTCAGTAGGCTAGCAAATGTCTAACTTCTAACTAAATGCTAATTACCTGTTTAAGCATACTGTGTGTTAAACACCAACCATTAAATTGATTTGATTTTGATGTTGGTGGATACTTGCTAAAACCTACTACTGTTGCATGATAGTAATATATCCAAGTACAATGTGCTATGAAATCAAGTGTAATAATTCCTGCAATTCTTTCTACTGTGGCTATTTTTGTAGCCTTGACCCTGAGGCTTTCAGTGGCCTGGATGTCTTGACAGAGTTGGACCTGACCCACAACTTGCTAACAAGCCTCCCTGCACAGCTGATCAGTGGGCTGAACAAGTTACGGGTAAAATGTGCCTTTCAAAAGAATCCGCTAACTTAAGAGTTTAATTATAACTGATCTAGACGTGACATACATAAAGAAATGCATTCATATGTATAAAATGGGGATTTAGGGCTGCACACATAAGTGTTTCCTGTACAGGATGTGTTATTATTTCATTTACCTAGCTCTGTCTGGTCCCATCAGGTACTGAACCTACAGCAAAACCCTTGGAATTGTTCCTGTCCACTGCTGACCACCATTGGACAGATCAATGCAGCAAATATTACCATGGGTAGTAATTTTCATCACACAGTTTTAAAATGTTGGCTGACCTGTGACCCTTTCTCAGACTGATTGCTTATATACATTGGGAGCTAATGACTCAATTACAGCAGTTTGAAAACTATAAACACTCCTCAAAAAATTAAAGGAACATTATTTTCCAGATGAACGGTGCCAGAAACAGAGTTCATGAGGGTGGCTTGAGGGCCAACGCCCTCCAGTGGGCCCTGTGCTGACTTCCCAGCACCATGGAGCCCAACTGGCATTTGCAGAATTGGCAGCTCCACAACTGGCGCCCTGTGCTTTTCACATTTTCACCCTGAGGACATGTGACACATGTGAAAGGGTCTGGAGCAGCTGTAGAGAACGTTATGGTGTCTGTAACATCGTTCAGCATGACCAGATTGGTGGTGGGGAGGCATATCTATGGAGGGACACACAGACCTCTACAGGCTAGGCAACGGCACCTGACTGATATTAGGGATTGGGACAACAGACTAGCCTGCTGCATCATTTGTTTCACTTTTACTTTCGTTGTGTCTTTGAATTCGGCCCTCTCTAGGTCGATCATTTTCATTCCCATCAAGCAGCATCTTTTGGTTCCTAAAATGTTACCCAGTCCATATCAGTATCCAGCATGACTTTTTATCCCCCACTGAGATTCGTGTGTGTTCAAAGTGTTCCTTGAACTTTTTTTTGAGCAGTGTATCTTTATTTGAAGGAATTTTAGTAGATACTGAGTATCCTGCTTGAATCTACAGCTTCGTAGTGGCGCATTTTTAGTTACAATCTATGAGCCATGTAAAAGACTCACACAGCTGGTATGGAGGTTTTATTTGAACCTTATTTGAAAGCTTACTGGCAAGTGATGTTACTGGAAGCCAGAATCGCCTAAAGAACCTAAAGCTCACACTGCTGATCAAGTTTACACTACACGTCTTTTTCTGGGTAGATCAAATCCTTCAAAACCTCATGGCCCAACCAATCCCAAGGATAACACATAAGAATACCCGGTGCTTTTGTCTACTTCCTTTTAAACTGCAGACAGGTGATTTGGTGATACTGCTATAATGGTTACTATAAACCCCAGAGCAGCATATATGCAGGAGAGCACCAAACCATATTTAACCTGGTTCCCATACAGAAATGAATGCCCTGCCTTAGTTAGTGAGCAAAAATGTCTGTTGGGGCTACTGAGTGATGGTGTGGTTACTTACTTAAAGGAACATTTTGTTGCTGGTAGCTTGATTAATAAATCATATGTCCTATTTTACAGATATGACAATTTCAGTGATTCTCTCGGATCAATCAGTGAACTACATTATTTTCACATCATTTTTTAAAGGTTTATCCCAGTCTTGTAGCCAAAAGTACTACTTTCAATGAAAAAAAAAGTACAAGTAGAGACAAGTAGGAGTGTACTATACAGTGTTAATGAGGCCAGTGTTTAAAATCCCTTTCTATCTGAATAAACTGTTCTCTAACTTAGTAATTTAAAGAGCATGTAAGACCTGTAACCTACTGAAGGAAATGGTGTCTGGCTGCAGGAGGACCACAAGTCATCTGTGCATCTCCAGCAGAGCAGGCTGGACGAGATCTTCTTAATGCTACAGCACTGTGCTCCACATCATTACCAACCATCACACCAGACCCTCAAAAATCAAAAACGCCAGTCCACTCTCAACAGACTTCAGACCCATCAGTTATTATGACGACCACACTGTCAACAAGTCAGAACGACAGCATCAGCAAAGGTACGTCATAGAGAGCTGCAGATAATTTTCTCCACTTAAATATGTGGACGCACAAATACGAGCTTATAACACCGCTCCTTCCCCCATCTCCATCCTCAAACCCAAACTAGACCAGACACCTGTGCTTGGCAACACGTGGAAATTCACAGCATCTGTCGCAATCTTGGCAGTAACTACCTCCATGCTCATCGTATGTGCCGTCAAGGGGCCTTCCTGGTACAAGCTCATCCACAACTACAGGCATCGCCAATTACAACAAGAAGTCGAGGAGGAGGACGAGGACTTTGTGTCAACAGAGTTCTCAGCGACAGGAAGACACCTGGCCCATCAAACATTCAGCTTTGAACAACTGAACGGGCAAATAGAGGAGGAGCAGGAGGAGCAGGAGTACTTTGAGGATCCATATATCAGGAGAGAAGAGTGACATGCGTGAGAAACGACGATGATAAGAAACCATACCAAACCACGAACACAATACAATCCATTAAGTGGCTAACCTTGCTGACTATTTGATAAACACCGCTGAGTATTATCATTTCACGGGTCACAAAATCAGTCATAAGGCTCTTACTGTATCAGAGTTGTACTGTTGGTTATTGAAGGAGATTCTAGACTCTCTGTAGCAATTTTACGCTTCTTTGCAACATCTCACAAATTCAGGCTCTTAACTCCACCGAGTTGCCCGGATACTTCCATTAGTACATTGACAGTTATCAGCTACGAGAAGTCTGCAACAATCCTAACTCGACTTTTTGACCACTAGAAGTACACTATTCCAGTACAGAACACTTCCTGTAATCTGACCCATTAGTGTTAATGAGATAGCAAATGTGTGAAGTACCCAGTTAGATCGACAGCTTTATCCTCGTTTGCATGGCACTAGAATGATGAGCCAGGTCACATGGTTTACAAGAGAGTTTTTTTTTACCTCAGGTGGCACTATAGAGGTGTCTTCATGACTCGACAACACCAGCAGCAATGTGCAATGTTATACAAACCTCAATTTAGGGTGCTTTGAAAACAAGTTTGCAAGTGTTTCAGATAAATGGAAAAAAACACTCCACGTGTTTGTTTGCTCACGGATCTACAAGGCATTTACTTTTACTAGTTTTATTAGGAAAACTCCACTGCTGCGTTATCGTTATATAACAAGTAGTTGTTTCCTGTGTTCAAAAATCTTATTCCTGTACATATCTGATTTTTTTTAAATAATGTTTTTACAACTCACATGAAAACTAGCCATCCGGCTAATTAAAGAACCCATATAAATATGCTGATTTACTAGTACTTACCGTATTTTTCGGACCATAAGGCGCACCGGATTATAAGGCGCACTGTCGACAAACAGGTCTGTTTTCATACATAAAGCGCACGGGATTATAAAGCGCATTAAACGAAAACAGTCAGATAAGTCAAACTCAACTCATTCCTCTTGCTTCCTGCACTTCCGTACCATTGATTCATTAATGTCGAATTCTCTGGCAGCTGCTCTATTCCCATGTTGTTCCAGTGTTTTTCTAATTTTTGCTATGTAACTTTGCACTGTCCACTTTCTGCTGTAACAAAACACATTTCCCACGTGTGGGACTAATAAAGGTTATCTTATCTTACATTAATGACTAACCTCGTATTGTGGATGGATTCTCTCAGATGTTCTCCCCTACTCAAGTTTGGTCCGTTTACAGCATCTTTCCATGCAATTGCATTTGTCAAATTCAGCGTTCATTCTCCAGCTTCACTTGTTTATGCTTTGTTATGCTAACATAGCTGTGTCGCTAGCGATCACTAGCACAGCATCATATACCAGCTAGTC
>VUQG01004461.1:5768-16602 GCA_015106755.1 Etia nguti
GTTTCTTACAAGCTTAAAGCGCGTCGCTCTTAAAAACTTTTGGACAATTAGAAGTAATTTCTTACTGTGAGATGCTTGATAAATACAGGCCCTGTTCTGATAAGAGGAGCGCCAGATCAACTCGTCTGAGCTTTTTGGTCTCTGTTGGTGTCCTGTGATTCCAGCCTCAGTTTAAAGAAGCCTCATTTATAGATCAGAAAAGAAAGAGGCAGTGAGAAGAGAGGGAGAAGAATTCACAAAGGGCCTTTTTCAACCAAACATGAAACATGAGCTTAAATCTGAGTACATGTTCGTGGAAACAAATCCACACACACACAAATACGGCACTGCTGTCAGGTCACAGATATGCATGAGAATATCAGTGTCTGATATGGGTGCTTTTAATAATTCAGAACAAAGCTGGGGTCGTATCTTAGATGTGTTATGAGGCTATTGTCCTCAGGGAGACGCAGAAGGACAGATGCAGCTTTGGAGCAGTGAGAAGGCTTTCAGCATTGTAGGGGGAAAAAAAAAAAATCAATGCTCTGACTAGTGACTAATAAACCCCTCCTCAGTGGTCTAATACTGGGGTGGTTATTATATCGCAGAGGGCAACGCAGCGTTGAGGGACTATTATTACTGTACAAATGGAGTGTGTTCACATTCAGCTGAGGCGGAGGTCAGGGGCTGAGTACTTGTCCATGCACACTCTGTCACAGATGATGAAATTAATAAAAAAAAATGTGCAGGGTTGCACTCCAGTGTTGACAACGTGTGCACAAAAGCAAGCACTAACAAATCATCAGTGTTGTTGCAGCGTCTGTGTTCAGGAAAAATGAATCCTCAGACACTGGTACATATAATATCCTTTATTACATCCTTCCTATTGTGCAGTCTGGAAGAAGAAAAGTAAACCTTTTTTTCTTACAGAGGAATTAAAGCATCGAGGTGCTGCTAATCAAAATGACTAACTGTGAGCACAACTGGAAAAAAAGTTTTGAAAGTTTGCGGGTCTGGAGCATTCAGGTGTGTGTTAACACAACACCACAGTCTTCCCAGTGGAGGTTCCAGCAAATTCACCCCAAGGTCAGACCACACAACGCTAAGAGACAAAAAAAGAGACAACAAGAGCTACAGGCCTCAGTGAGCATGTTAGATGCTAAGGTCATGACAGTACAATTAGAAAAAGTGTGGCTAGTTTGGAAGGGTTTTTCTAAAATGAACATGGCAGCATGACTATGTCGTTTGGACAGACAAGATTTAAATGGAGCCGTTTGGCCACAAAGCACAGCATTGTGTGTAGTGAAAACCAAAGAGCATATCAGCACAAACACCTCGTACCAGCTGTGAAGCATGGCGGTGGAGATCTGATGATCTGGGCACCTTTACAGCCACTGAGTCGACCATGAACTCCTCTGTATCCCACAGCGATCCACAGTTAAACTTGCAGGAATCGGTCCCGACAGCTCCAAATTGTGAAATGTAACAGGACAATGGGCCCAAACACAGCGAGAAATCTACAACAGAACAGTCTTGATGTGTGCTCAATCATCCAGGTAAGGAAATCCCCCCCAAAAATGAACAGAATAAACTTTTTGGGTACAAAAGAACAGCTGAAAAAGAAAATCAAGGAGTTGCAATGGCCCAGTCAAAGTCCAGATGTCACCCGAATGAAACGCTGTGGTTGGCCCTTTAGAGAGCTGCGCATAAACAAAAGTAAACCTCAGAGAACTAAACTGCATACGGCCCTGTGAAAACTGCACACGACTCTATTTGGGTTTTCAACTGCAGATGGGTAACATATGAGGAAAACATTTTCTTTCTTCCACTTCCACTCAAAAAGGTCAAGGATCACTGAAAATGTCATATCATTTTTCCACCAATTTGATACTGATCCACAGCCATTTCATTTCTTCCTTGGTGTCTTTTGGGACCCACCCCACATTTCAAAATGTTTTAAGACTGAACTTTGCTTAGCTTAATGAGCAGAAGTCGGGATACATTCCTCTGGAAGAAATTTGGGAGGAATTTCTTGTGTTAGCCCACATCAGTGGCTCCAGCTTTAGACTCGGCTATTTTGTGGTGTGTTTTGGATCACGGCGTATTGGCATTGTTTCCCCCAAGTCCCGGGAATTTAACTGGTGCAATGAACACCATTCGTTCAAAAGATAATCCCATATTTTTTGTGTAGGCCATAAATTATAGGTTACATTTTTTTCTTTATGTGCTATTCTCTTGCCAATGGAAGTGTTTCATCATAGGGTAAAGGTGACCACTCAGAACAGCTTTGTATTGATTCGGAGTGACTCTTCCAGTATAAAATACAGGATTATGCTTAGTTAAGCCTTATTGTTACATTTGGATACCATGGATAAAGACTTAAGCTTTTTTTTAACCCCAACTTTGCTTGAAGGAGCCTGCATGGATAAGTCAGCACCTCGTGTAACTAGAAAAGTAGAACCTCAGCATAACAAAGCCATCAGATCGTCTTCATAGGAGGCTTTTTGAAATAATTTGTCACCATTTTGTGCGCTCTCTTTAGGTCCAGGATGAGCTGCCTGGCCTCTGTTGGGTCTTGGTATGTACCTCTGGTTCTGGTGGAGGCTTTCTTGTATGTTTCTAGTTGGACACGCTGGTGCCCAATGCAGCTTGGTCTTCGCTGTAGGTTGTGGCCACTCTGGAATTCTGGGTTCGTGTGGGTTCATCACCACTGAGTGTGTTGGTGTTCAGAGTCTGGTGATTTGGGTGGCCTTGGTGGGAGTGGAACCACCATACTGCCTGTTTCTAGTTCCTTATCTGTCCTTGCTTGAGTTTCTGGTATGTGGATCTCATTGTGGTGCATTTTTCCCTGTGTGATAGTAGATGGTTCACCCGTCATGGTTGTCGGAGGTGTTGGCATTGGTTGACATTTCAGTTTGCTGCCTCTTTCACCTACCGGATTGTGACACCTGTCAACACTTTCCTACTTATATCCAGTTTTTCCTAATAGTCTCACACATTTTTTTCTCCTTTAGTACGTGTCATTTGCCTCAGTCTGTCATGTACTGTATGCTTTTCCCTGTTGCACTTGCAGGTGAAGATTTGGAGCACAGTGAGGAAACAGGACTGGTCCATGTGAGGCAAATCATTACGCTCTTTAAAGCAAATTTGAAAAGGGGAAAAAAAATAAAGGCACAGAGATGCAGTTACCATCAAATATGAGTTTATTTTTTTTTATAAATCATTCTTACAAAATCGGAATTTATTCTATTTAATCTGTGACCTCTATAAAAGTCTTCTCTTAATTACAAGGTAGGAGGGAGGAGAAGGCATCAGGACAGCTGGGCTTGACCAAGTCCTTACAGATCAACAGACACTACTGCTGATTGCTCGCGTAATACAGTCAATCACTGATAAATAATCAGAAACAGGAAGTGGTCATGCGTTGTCGCCTTAGCAACAGTGTCCGAACACAACAATGAAAATGGGGCGTCAAAACAAGAGAATGGAAACTGTGACTCATCCAGTGTATGAAGGCAGGGATATGAGTCCCCCGCACATGGTGCGATTGCTGCCCGTCTACTGGAAATAACAAGTCTAGGACAGACAGCGCTCAGCATGTCAGGAACTCGCATGTTGATAAAAAGGCACAAATCAAATCGAGAGCAGACGAGTTTCCAGCGCACATGCCAAAAGCCTGGCACGTTTTGGGTAAACCTTCTTCCATCTGTGTTGAAGCTCAAGATGATAACTTGCATAATGTTTCCCTGATCAAATGACGGAGGCATTTTAAGGGGATACAAAGTTTAGTTGCTTTTTTTTTTCATGGGCCCTGACGCACATCCATCACACTCCGAGCTCTGGAATTGAAAGACTGTAGATACACTTCAGTTTCTGTTTTGTGAGCTACGACTTGAGCCCCAAGCTGTGACAAAGACAATTTAAACCACTGTGTCACAGCCTCAGACCCATTACTGTAATGCATGAGGGGAAGATGTTGCGGCAGAATCTGAAAATGTTTCCATCTGGTGCAGGAGAGAGAGGGGTTGGGGGTGGGGGGCCCCAGCTGCTTATTATTTTCCACGTGTCAGTTGGCGTAGTCTTTATTGGGACTTTACAATTTCACTCCCGCAGAGAGCCAAGATGGAGCGGCCCAATCCAATTCTGGATCACTGGTGTATGCAATCTTTTCCAGGAGTTAAAACTCCACCACGGCGACTCTGAAAATGTTATCTCACTTGGGGAGCTCTGTATTAGAAAGAGTGTGATAGATGCTTCCCCTGGAAAACCGATGCAGAGTGCGACATAATACGAGCTGTATATCGGCATCTGTGTGGATTAATGTGCACAGTGTGTAGAAAATAAACTGAATAAATACCACTTACTCCCCTCAGCGACGCAGGATCGGTCTCAATGTTCTCGCCACGTCATCTCAAATCGTACACAGTCTTGTTTTTTTTTTTCCTTTTGAAAATATAAATATGTCTATGTACAGTGCTGAGACCAGGGATTTGAAATAGGTGGTGGGGTTCTTTTTAGTGTGTGTGGATTATCTGCAAAGCTGGGGAATGTGGTTCTCTTGAGATGATCAACAACAGTAACTCTGACAATCAGACATAAAAGGCTTGATATGAATTGAAACAATATGGTTCTTTTGAAGATGAAATAGAGGCCAGATGCAGACCGTGCGAGGAGCATGATTTTCCCAGAATTGCAAAGTATCGATGTTGTTAAACTGACGACGAATCTCCCGGGAAACGACTCCAAACTTTAAAGTTTCAGAATACAAGCGCAAACAGTGATATTCAAAACAGTGACATGAGTGGGGCAAAACCCCCCCCCCAAAAAAACCCACAACACAAGTTAGTCCTGCTGGGTTTGATATGATTCGCAGAAACAGAGCAGCTCTGCTATAGTAGCATTTGGATATGGCACTTCAAAGCACGTCTGTCCCCTTTGTTGGAACAGTGAAGGCTTTACGATACATTTTACATCAACTCTTTGTCAAGCAAAAATAAAAACAAAGTGTGAAGGAAGAGAAAAAAAAAATTAATCTAAAGCAGCCACTGAATGTGTGACACTGATGTTGACGATGTCAGTGACAGCTAACTGATTAACACGCTGAGCAGCTTTGGCTGAGACATTATGCTGAATGCCTGCCTGACAGAAAAGGCCACTAAAAGCATGCTGCTTTCATTCAAGTGTCTGCAAACTAAATGTGTGACTGGACCTCTCTTTAAAAATGATCAATTAAAGGTCAAGATATCTAGTTATTTAAGCATTTTGATCTGGTTGTCCAATACCAATAAGATCATTTAAGGTGCAAAAAAATGTCAGGCATAGAAGAAAGACCAAGCGTGGCCACCGTCTCACACACACACTGATGCAGGGGAGGTGGTTTGTGCCAGGGGTGGAAAGAGCTGTCATCCCAAGGATAGCATTAGCCAGCAGGTCGTGTTTGTCGGTCACTGTTTTCGCAAACGCTATGCTCCATAATGTTCGGTGTTTCATCAACAGCGTGTCCTCTGGGAATAAAACAGCACTTCAAACGAAATACCTAATTGAAGCCTAAACGTATCTCTGCCTGACAAATGGAGGAGAAAACCTTTTGTGAATTTAATGGCTCCGAGGTCCTTGGATATGTCACGGGGGGGGGTGGGGTGGAAAAAAAATAAAAATAAAAATAATCAGGGTGCCAGGAGAGACACATAAAAGTGGCGATTACAATATTTCAACACAAGAGCATCTCAAACGGATGTAGGCAACGTGATGTGCAATAAACCATTTTAAAGGCAGACCCTGATGTCAGAATGGCACTGATGCGCTCAGCGTTAAAAATCTGTCCTCTGAAACGATGCTGGTCATTAAAGACCTGCTATGCCCCCCCCCACCACAGTAAGGATGGTGCTCGGAGACCATGCAGGAAAAAGGGTGGGAGGGAGAGAGAAGAGAGGGGGAGAAAAAAAAGTTTGGGTTAGAATGCAACGTTCTGCTCCATTTCATCCAGAAATGTTCATTTCGCTCATTCCAACGGAGGGAAAATGTACTCCGCTCGGGCTTATGGTTGGATGAGCCAACTTTTCAAGGGTCTGCACACACAACACACACACATACACGGACAAGAGGGAGAGCAGAGAGTCTGAAGGGAGGAGGGAGGGGATAAAAGATGATGAAAGTAAGTGGGGAAAAAAGATGAGAAAAGTACAACTGCTGTGGCGAGTACGAGAGGAAAATGGGACATGAAATGAGATGTTTTCCTAACTTATCTTCGTGATAACATGGGAGCAGATAGACCATTATAAAAGCTAGATCAACTCATAAAGGAACGAGCCAAGGGTAGGAGAGACGGGGTGTTTGTCAACTGCTGAGAATATTAGGAAGTAATGGCTGCTAACAAAAAAAAAAGAAAAAAAAAAAGAACAGGTTGGACGGTGCCTTTTTTTAACTCGGAGAAAGAAAATATTCATGGGTTTACAAAGGAGGAGTTTGGTAATGAGTCCAGTATTATGTCCTGATCCAGAGTAGGGAAAGGTTGCTTGAGACGACAGGTTGGGTTGCCAGGTTTGAGATCACGAACACCTTCCCCTCTTCTACCATCGTCCCGAGCGTGTGCCGAAAGAGCAGGAGAGACGATGTCGTCCTCGTCCGTGTCATACAAAAAAATATTCTATCCAAGAGTTCTTGTCGTCAGTAGTGCGTGCTGCGTGTTTGCACATGTGTGAAACATACAGTACTGTTTGGTAAGCCCGTCAGTTTGTGTACTCCTCTTTGCTTTTTTTCCACACCCAAACGGCATATGCTCGTTTCCCGTTTATCCCTTTCCTCATCGAGTCTTTCCAGCAGCGGCGCTCTGGTCATTGGCAATGTGCTGAATGGAAGACAGACCTGTGTCTCTCCCTGTCCATCCCCCTGTACTCTGATGACTTCTAATCTCCACAGAGTCTCTTTCCCCCTGCGTAGGGTCTCCCCCGAGGGGGCGGCGGTCTTGTCAGAGCCTCTCGATGTCCCTGTATTTCTTGCGGAGGATAGAGACCTGGTCCTTAAACAGGACGGGGTCCAGTCTCATCTGGGAATGGACCAGTGGCATGGCGCCAAACCAGCTGGCGAACTTGTTCATGCAGGTCTGCCGCTGGGCGAAGTGGTCCGGGTCAGCCCAGCGAGAAGCCCTTGAAGACTGGAGGGAATGGAGAAGAGGAGGAAAACAAAAAGAAGAAGTTTGAGTTTTCAATAACAGATGCAGATCCTGGGGGATCATGAAAAGACTAATTACAAGTCGACTGTGTTTTGGAACAAAATCCAGTTTTGCAGATCTTTAGAAAATGTCAGTGTTAACATCCTAAAGGAGTCTCTGAGATGCTTTTCCTTAGTTTCTGTCATATGTATCCTGTTACAGCATTGGATAATCATATCAAACATGGCCAAACTCAAATAATGAGCTCAGCATACGTTCAAGTAATCCCTGCGAGTCAAAAGCATGGACGTCAAACGTCTCTAAATCCTATAAGTGTGGAATATTTTAACTGTAAATTATTCAAAGCAAGGATGAAAAGTATGGAAATGACCGCAGTAGGACCCCTTTAAAAAAATATTTTGCAAGTGTGCAAGAGTTTACGAAACCAAATCTATGATGTATGAGTGAGACAGAGAAAGAAGGGACTACTTTGTTTTTTCATTTTGCCACAGTTCATGTCATATGCATGAGCATGACCGAGGAGGACCGCATTTCTCTTATGTCTGCATTATTCCATTCTAGCGAGCATGGCGGATAAAGCCAGGATTATAATCGCATGTGGACATGCACATGTTATATTTATACTATGCAGCGCTTGAAATGATTGGAGCCTTGAATTCCTCTTCTTAAGGGGTGGCTGTAGCTCAGGAGGTAGAGCAGGTCGTTGCTAATCGGAAAGTTCGTGGTTTGATCCCTCGCTCCTCTAGTCTGCTTCCCAAAGTATCCTTGGGAAAGCCACTGAGTGTGAATGTTAGATAGAAAACACTCAGGAGTAGAAAAAAGTGAATGTGTGTCAATGGATGAATGAGATATGCTGTATAAAAGTGCTTCGAGTGCTCCAGTAGTGTTGAAAAGCACAATATGTGAACCGGTCCATTTGGTAATGATACAAAAAGTGTGTGTTGAGTGCTCAAAAAGAATAGAAAAGCACTACTCTAGCTGTCCATAACTGACTAAATACTCCAATACTGAAACTCTTATACTAATTTCGATCCACTTTTCAATCAGCGTATTTGGACCACGATCATTAACAAGCAGGGATTTTAGAGGTACACTAAACAAAAAGAAGTTCTTTGACTCAATCATGGTCAGACTTTCATCGGAGAAAGCCATTACTGAACGATGACTGACGTCAGCTTTTCTCAACAGATCGTCAGCTCCATCATATTTTAGAGGCCGGAGCCCTATGAGAAAGCGTGACGCAAGGCTTCAGGACCGACACGACTCCTTTCTGTGCTTTTGTCTGTGTGCCGTTATGACTTGCCCTGTTTTTTTTTTTCTTTGTTTTTTTTTCGTGGGCCATACCAGAGGATTTTTAAAGAGAATAATTCATGCTGTTCATAAAGCAGCACGGCTTCGCTCCAGCTGAAAGGCCATGACACACTCATGAAGGGAAGAAAACAACACTGGCTTCAGCATGAATCACGGCTCATGAAAAGAAGGACAAATTCAAAGAGGTCCGTATAATAAGGCTGCTCTGTATCCAGCATTGTAAATTGTTACGGGCTCAGTCACATCCAGTAATGAGATGCAAACCAGTTTTCTCGACCGGCCGTTATCCTCTTCTTTCTAAAAGAACCCCAACGCTAATAAGCTCTCCAAGTACAACAAAGAGATGGATCTAAGCATATCTAAGTATTCATACTTCCACATGCGGTGTGGTGTAGTGGTCGCAGCTGCTGCCCTCTTACCTGTCCCATCATGGTCTCCTTGTACTGTTTCTTCTGTGTGACCTTGATGGGCGGCAGCTTGGTGACAGCAGAGACCAGGAAGTTCATCAGGATGTCCTCGCAGTTGGCCAACTGGTCCACCATGCTCTTCAGGCTGGTGGGCAAGTAGTTGGTGTACAGGAAGTGATAATACCTGAGAAGACAGGAGGAAGGGTTTAGAGTATTTAGAGGTGTTTAACTTAAAAATCAGGCTCCCAGATTGAAACCAGTGGCATTTAAATCCTTAATAGTGTTAATTCTACTGAAGGTCTTATTTTTAAAGTAATGTTCGAAAAACTTCTAAATAAACAGTGTTAGACCCTCAAAGGTTTAAAGCTGGTTGTGTTACAAACTGTGCTGACAGCTTAAATTAAATATAAAAAGTGAATATTTCACATTAAAAGGCCACACCATCGCTGAGATGACTGTTAAAGCTCTTGGATGGATTGAACGAGTGACTTATTGAAAGTGATTAAGCGTTCGGCTGCGGTGATTGGCTGACTTAAGCTTAATGGACTGCTCCCATCACAGCTGAGTGAAGCCATATTGAAGCTGACAGGACTGTAGTTGAACTAAACGCGGGAACTATCGAGGGCTGCGCGGCAGACAAATTGACATTTTTTTGGGATAAAACATACTCCGTGTCAAAACACTGGTTTCCCGAGGCTGTGCTACGCTGAACATCACATCTACTTTCATAATCTACAGATCACCGCATCAAAGCGCTGCATCAAAAGAAAGACAACTGAACACTGGAGAGCAGAGCGGAGCAACAACGAACCTCGTGTAACGGAAGGAGAACGGAGCAGGAGTGAGGAGAATCAAAGGACAATGGGAAATGTTTAACATGGAGGTAAACAGCTGCTTAAGAAGGGTTTAGTTTAACAGACTGAAGCGCACCTGTGATAGATGGCAGCCCCAGTCAGGACCATCGAATAGTCGTTGGTCCATTTGGAGGTGTAGCCCCAGCGCTCCTTGTTGCTGTCCCAGAAGTGGCTGCGGGCGGGGTAACCGACAATTCGCTCTGGAAAACTCTGCCAGACAGTGAAGGCAAAGTCCACCTAGACAGACAGAAGTTAAAACATTCATTATAAAGAATCTCCTTCTAATAAGAAACTCAAATTTAGTACCCTCTGGACACTAAATCCTCATACATCAATTTTTTTTCTTCTTTTTAATCAACTTTAGCCTGATCAAAATGAAAAGCTACTGTTCAGCACTTTTCATATACAATGACCCCTACTTTGGAGAAACTGTGCCAAGAAAAGCACGACAACCGGGTATTGTAAAAAGGTGCTTGTAGCTTTGGTATTTTTTGGGGAGGGAAGGATAAATAAGAGGGAATGTTTTCCAGCTAATAGAGATGCACCAATCTGTCTGGATCAGATTGTGATCCAGTCCCAAGGGTCAATCTCTTCAGTTTTGTTCTTTGTTGTTCTACAGGGTGGGCCATTTATATGGATACACCGTAATAACATGGGAATGGTTGGTGATATTAAAGTCCTGTTTGTGGCACATTAGTATATGTGAGGGGGCAAACTCCTCAAGATGGGTGGTGACCATGGTGGCCATTTAGAAGTCAGCCATCTTGGATACAACTTTTGTTTTTTCAATAGGAAGAGGGCCATGTGACACATCAAACGTATTGGTAATGTCACAAGAAAAACAATGGTGTGCTTGTTTTCAACGTAACTTTATTCTTTCATGAGTTATTTACAAGTTTCTCTTTGTTCACAGCCATTGACATGTCGAAGAGATTAACACGTGAGGAGCAGATCGAAATTGTGTTGATATCTGGTGAACGCAGTAACCGGGTCATTGCAGCAGATTTCAATGCAAGACACCCTACGAGACCACCCATCTCCCATGCTACAGTTAGCAAACTGCTTGCTAAGTTTCGTGAAACTGGTTCAGTGTTGGATTTGCCAAAATGTGG